>CM053028.1:186290681-186396115 GCA_028564925.1 Lithobates sylvaticus
AGACACTGATGCAGCGCCATTTTCCTCTTAGCTACACCATTGACAGGTACAGTATTTTGCTCTGCATGCCACTATTTCCCCTAAATCCCCTCCTAAAAGGGGGGAGCAGGCACAGTTGGGTACTGGATGACCTTGTCCTATCTCAGCTGGGGAGACTGAGGTGACAGTAGGCTATAGTCATCCTCACGGATACATTTTTGGGACTCAGTGCCATTACAATGATCACTGATAGAGTCACTGAGAACTATATTGGTCATTGCTAGAGACAGAGCTGTCTTTCAAAATCATAGGGTCCCATGCCGTGTACGCAACAACCCCCCTTCCCCACTCACTATTACTGTTGGTGCTAATGTGTGTACTATGCAGTCATGATATGTAGTCTCCATGCAGAATAGTATGCAGAGATTGTGCAACTGGGGAGGCAATTAGTGACATGCAGTGAGTTTTAATAGTAAGGATGTACAGGGCCATGCACAGTAATTAGTGTATGTAGTGACTAGGGCCGTCTTTAGCACAGGGCAGCTGCCCTGGGCCCAATTTTTGTAGGGGGGCCCAAAGCAGCTGCACTGAAACCCACGCTGCTGCCCACTAGGTCTTTTTTTTACAAATCTGTGTATATATTAGGATGATTTTGGTGACAAGGGGCCAGTTCTCAATTTCAGGAGACTGTCCCTGGAAGCTGCATGATAACCACCATGTCTCCCAACTCAGCCCTGGGCTCTGCACTATACGATCTGTGCGTGTGTACTACAATGTACATGCAAACGCTGATATCTCCCCTTCCCTGATTGGCTGTAGTTTATCCCCACTGACACTGATGCAGCGCCATTTTCCTCTTAGCTACACCATTGACACATGGACAATCTCTGCATACTATTCTGCATGGAGACTACATATCATAGTTTCATAGTTAGTAAGGTTGAATAAAGACACCAGTCCAACCTGAGTGAGTGTCTACAACGATCCCCATCACTGTACATTGCACACTCACATTGGTCCCTACCCTCAAGGAGCCCACAATCCAAGGTCCCCATTCATATACTAGGGCCAATTTTTTGGACAGAAGCCAATTAACCTACCTGCATGTCTTTGGATTGTGGGAGGAAACCGGAGTACCCGGAGGAAACCCACGCAGGCACAGGGAGAACATGCAAACTCCAGGCAGGTGGTGTCGTGGTTGGGATTTGAACCAGTGACCTTTCTTACTGCTAGGTGAGAGTGCTAACCACTACACCACTGTGCCGCCCATATCGTGGCTGCATAGCACACACATTAGCACCAACAGTAACAGTAAGTGGGGAAGGGGGGTTGTTAGGTACACGGCATGGGACCCTATGATTTTGAAAGACAGCTCTGTCTCTAGCAATGACCAATATAGTTCTCAGTGACTCTATAAGTGATCATTGTAATGGCACTGAGTCCCAAAAATGTATCCGTGAGGGTGACTATAGCCTACTGTCACCGCAGTCTCCCCAGCTAAGATAGGACAAGGTCATCCAGTACCCAACTGTGCCTGCTCCCCCCTCTCAGGAGGGAATTTGGGGAAAATAGTGGCATGCAGAGCAAAATACTGTACCTGTCAATGGTGTAGTTAAGAGCAAAATGGCGCTGCATCAGTGTCTTTGTTAATATACCTTGAATCAATTTGGATATATCAATAAAATACAATTTAAGCCCTCACTAACTCATACTTTAAAATATGTTTAATATAAAATCAATATATTGAAAAGATATATATAACTAAAAGATGTGTTCTGAAGTGGATTAGAACCCAGAACTTTAACAATATAAACCTGGCACTCTAACCACTGTGCTATCACTTACAGACTCTTACCAGCTGCTTTTTATGTTTAATATAAGATTAATTATCTGTGAAACAATTATACTAGTCCAGACAAGTAATTGCTATGATTGATCCATTATGACCAGTCTCCTGAAATTGTGAACCTCCCCCGGGGAAACTGAAGATGACACCCTAATGCTCCCATCTGATCACCCTAATATATACACAGTTTTTTCTTTTAAATCTCTACTCTGTAATTTATAGTAGCCAGCATATACTACAACTTTGTGTGCTGAATATATCAGTGTGTCAGAGACGGGGTGTTGTCGTGGATATTCCACCACACTCTTGCTCTAATAAGCGCCTTTCAATCTTATGATATAATGCGCCCTCTGATCGTATGTCTCCCTGGATCCCCATTCCCATAAACAGACATTACCACAAGTCTCACGTCATCATCTCAGCATCGGCCCCTCTTCAATGGGCCAGCTTCCTTTTTATTCACAGACAACAAAAAGGAATTACAAAGGATTGTGACTAGGGTTGAGCGGACTTTTGGGTGTCCGGGGGCCCGAACCCGAACTATTGGCTGTAAGTTCGGGTTCGGGTCCGGTGTTCGGCGATGTATTGGCGCCTTTTTAACAGCTGCAGGGCAGCCAATCGACGCTAGTTTCACTAGTGTGCCCTTAGAAGCCATCACAGCCATGCCTACTAATGGCATGGCTGTGATTGGGCAGTGCAGCATGTGACCCTGCCTCTATATATAGTCCAGACACACAGCACACAGCGTCATTCTGCTATAGACAGGTTCCTGTGCTGCTAAGAGAGAGGATTTTAGGAGTTAGTGTGATAAAGTCAGTCAGTCCACATTCCTTTAATTTTCTTCAAATTAGTTAGATCAGTGAGCGATCTAGATAGCTAGAGTAGAGTAGGGAGCTTCTTTATTAAGGCAAAGAAAGAGGCAGAGAGAATTATTGAAGAGATTCCTAAATCAATTGTGCCCTGGCTGGGGTGCAGTGCACAGTCTTTTAACAGTGCCATGAGGCCAGTGCCAGCCAAATAAAAAGTTTTACCTGCAAGCTCAGTGCACCATTAGGACCAACACTGCATATAGTAAGAGATACACCATAGTCTGTGTGTATTCTGCTATTGGAAAAATATTGCAAAACAATTTAATTTTGCAGTGTTTTTTTTTCTTCCCAATAGCATTTTCTGCGTGTTCATAAACGCTTTAGACACTATGCGTGTATTCTGATATTGGAAAAACATTGCAAAAAAATTTAATTTTGCAGTGTTTTTTTTCTTCCCAATAGCATTTTCTGCGTTTTCATAAACGCTTTAGACACTATCCTTGTATTCTGATATTGGAAAAACATTGCAAAAAAATTTAATTTTGCAGTGTTTTTTTTTCCCAATAGCATTTTCTGCGTGTTCATAAGCGCTTTAGACACTATCCGTGTATCTGATATTGGAAAAACATTGCACTTTTTTTTTTCCCCAATAGCATTTTCTGCGTTTTCATAAACACTATCCGTGTATTCTGATATTGGAAAAAACATTGCGAAAAAATTTAATTTTGCCGTGTTTTTTTTCTTCCCAATAGCATTTTCTGCGTTTTCATAAATGCTTTAGACACTATCCGTGTATTCTGATATTGGAAAAACATTGCAAAAAAATTTAATTTTGCCGTGTTTTTTTTCTTCCCAATAGCATTTTCTGCATTTTCATAAACGCTTTAGACACTATCCGTGTATTCTGGGAGGGAGCTTCTTTATTAAGGAAAAGAAAGAGGCAGAGAGAATTATTGAAGAGATTCCTAAATCAATTGTGCCCTGGCTGGGGTGCAGTGCACAGTCTTTTAACAGTGCCATGAGGCCAATGCCAGCCAAATAAAAAGTTTTACCTGCAAGCTCAGTGCACCATTAGGACCAACACTGCATATAGTAAGAGATACACCATAGTCTGTGTGTATTCTGCTATTGGAAAAATATTGCAAAAAAATTTAATTTTGCAGTGTTTTTTTTCTTCCCAATAGCATTTTCTGCGTGTTCATAAACGCTTTAGACACTATGCGTGTATTCTGATATTGGAAAAACATTGCAAAAAAATTTAATTTTGCAGTGTTTTTTTTCTTCCCAATAGCATTTTCTGCGTTTTCATAAACGCTTTAGACACAGTGTATTCTGATATTGGAAAAACATTGCAAAAAAATTTAATTTTGCAGTGTTTTTTTTTTTTTCCCAATAGCATTTTCTGCGTTTTCATAAACGCTTTAGACACTATCCGTGTATTCTGATATTGGAAAAACATTGCGAAAAAATTTAATTTTGCAGTGTTTTTTTTCCCAATAGCATTTTCTGCGTGTTCATAAACACTTTAGACACTATCCGTGTATTCTGATATTGGAAAAAACATTGCAAAAAATTTAAATTTTGCAGTGTTTTTTTTCTTCCCAATAGCATTTTCTGCGTTTTCATAAACGCTTTAGACACTATCCGTGTATTCTGATATTGGAAAAACATTGCAAAAAAATTTAATTTTGCCGTGTTTTTTTTCTTCCCAATAGCATTTTCATAAACGCTTTAGACACTATCCGTGTATTCTGATATTGGAAAAACATTGCAAAAAAATTTAATTTTGCAGTGTTTTTTTTTCCCAATAGCATTTTCTGCGTGTTCATAAGTGCTTTAGACACTATCCGTGTATTCTGATATTGGAAAAACATTGCAAAAAATTTTAATTTTGCAGTGTTTTTTTCTTCCCAATAGCATTTTCTTCGTTTCATAAACGCTTTAGACACTATCCGTGTATTCTGATATTGGAAAAACATTGCAAAAAAAATTAATTTTGCAGTGTTTTTTTTCTTCCCAATAGCATTTTCTGCGTTTTCATAAACGCTTTAGACACTATCCGTGTATTCTGATATTGGAAAAACATTACAAAAAAATTTAATTTTGCAGTGTTTTTTTTTTCCCCAATAGCATTTTCTGCGTTTTCATAAACGCTTTAGACACTATCCGTGTATTCTGATATTGGAAAAACATTGCGAAAAAATTTAATTTTGCAGTGTTTTTTTTCCCAATAGCATTTTCTGCGTGTTCATAAACACTTTAGACACTATCCGTGTATTCTGATATTGGAAAAAACATTGCAAAAAATTTAAATTTTGCGGTGTTTTTTTTCTTCCCAATAGCATTTTCTGCGTTTTCATAAACGCTTTAGACACTATCCGTGTATTCTGATATTGGAAAAACATTGCAAAAAAATTTAATTTTGCCGTGTTTTTTTTCTTCCCAATAGCATTTTCATAAACGCTTTAGACACTATTCGTGTATTCTGATATTGGAAAAACATTGCAAAAAAATTTAATTTTGCAGTGTTTTTTTTTCCCAATAGCATTTTCTGCGTGTTCATAAGTGCTTTAGACACTATCCGTGTATTCTGATATTGGAAAAACATTGCAAAAAAATTTAATTTTGCAGTGTTTTTTTCTTCCCAATAGCATTTTCTGCGTTTCATAAACGCTTTAGACACTATCCGTGTATTCTGATATTGGAAAAACATTGCAAAAATATTAAATTTTGCAGTGTTTTTTTTCCTTACCAATAGCATTTTCTGCGTTTTCATAAACGCTTTAGACACTATCCGTGTATTCTGATATTGGAAAACATTGCAAAAAAAAATTAATTTTGCAGTGTTTTTTTTTTTCCCAATAGTATTTTCTGCGTTTTCATAAACGCTTTAGACACTATCCGTGTATTCTGATATTGGAAAAACATTGCAAAAAAATTAAATTTTGCAGTGTTTTTTTCTTCCCAATAGCATTTTCTGCGTTTTCATAAACGCTTTAGACACTATCCGTGTATTCTGATATTGGAAAAACATTGCAAAAAAATTTAATTTTGCAGTGTTTTTTTTTTTCCCAATAGCATTTTTTGCGTTTTCATAAACGCTTTAGACACTATCCGTGTATTCTGATATTGGAAAAACATTGCAAAAAAATTTAATTTTGCAGTGTTTTTTTTTTCTTCCCAATAGCATTTTCTGCATTTTCATAAACGCTTTAGACACTATCCGTGTATTCTGATATTGGAAAAACATTGCAAAAAAATTTAATTTTGCAGTGTTTTTTTTTTCCCAATAGCATTTTCTGCGTTTTCATAAACGCTTTAGACACTATCCGTGTATTCTGATATTGGAAAAACATTGCAAAAAAAAATTAATTTTGCAGTGTTTTTTTTTCCCAATAGCATTTTCTGCGTGTTCATAAACGCTTTAGACACTATCCGTGTATTCTGATATTGGAAAAACATTGCAAAAAAATTAAATTTTGCGGTGTTTTTTTTCTCCCAATAGCATTTTCTGCGTTTTCATAAACGCTTTAGACACTATCCGTGTATTCTGATATTGGAAAAAAACATTGCAAAAAAATTTAATTTTGCCGTGTTTTTTTTCTTCCCAATAGCATTTTCATAAACGCTTTAGACACTATTCGTGTATTCTGATATTGGAAAAACATTGCAAAAAAATTTAATTTTGCAGTGTTTTTTTTTTCCCAATAGCATTTTCTGCGTTTTCATAAACGCTTTAGACACTATCCGTGTATTCTGATATTGGAAAAACATTGCAAAAAAATTTAATTTTGCAGTGTTTTTTTTTTTGCCAGTGTTTTTTTTTTCCAAAAATATTAAATTTTGCAGTGTTTTTTTTCACCATAGCATTTTCTGCGTTTTCATAAACGCTTTAGACACTATCCGTGTATTCTGATATTGGAAAAACATTGCAAAAAAAAAATTAATTTTGCAGTGTTTTTTTCTTCCCAATAGCATTTTCTGCGTTTTCATAAACGCTTTAGACACTATCCGTGTATTCTGATATTGGAAAAACAAAAAAAATTTAATTTTGCAGTGTTTTTTTTTTCTTCCCAATAGCATTTTTTGCATTTTCATAAACGCTTTAGACACTATCCGTGTATTCTGATATTGGAAAAATATAGCAAAAAAATTTAATTTTGCAGAGATTTTTTTCTTCCCAATAGCATTTTCTGCGTTTTCATAAACGCTTTAGACACTATCTGTGTATTCTAAAATTGGAAAAAAAAAAAAATTTAATTTTACGGTGTTTTTTTTCTTCCCAATAGCATTTTCTGCGTTTTCATAAACGCTTTAGACACTGTACGTGTATTCTGCTATTGACAAAAACACCCATTTAGGGATAAATTTTGAAAATATGAGGAGATCATCAAAAAGGGGACGTGGCCCGGGTCGTGGTGCTGCTGGTGGCGCTCCTGTTGCAGGGAGAGGACGTGGTCGATCTGTGCCAGCTACACGCACTAGTGAAACACCTTCCTCAGGTGCGAGCGGTATTTTGGCGCGCCTAATGAGGCTGTACGAATGTTGAGGCCAGAACAAGTACAGGCGATAGTAGATTGGGTTGCTGACAGTGCCTCTGGATCCTTCACATTGTCTCCCACCCAGTCTCCTGATGAAAGTTCAGAGTTGGCACCTGCAGCCGATGTCCATCAGTCTTTCACCTCACCCCCTTGCAAATCAGCCAATCAGTCTGAGCCCCAGTTAGCAGGGTTTCCCAGGGCCATCCACCTAGCCCTGCCCCAGAAGTGGAAGAGATTGTGTGCACCGATGCCCAACCACTTATGTTTCATGATGAGTACATGGGAGGACCATCGCAGCACGTCTCGGATGATGACGAAACACAGGTTCCAACTGCTGCTGCTTTCGCCATTGTGCAGACCGACAAGGAGGGCAGGGGTGAAGACTGGGTGGAAGATGATGTGGAGGTCGATGAGGTCCTTGACCCCACATGGAATCAATGTCATGCAGGTGACCAGTGTAGTTCAGAGGAAGAGGCGGTGGTCGCACAGAGCCACCAGCACAGCAGAAGAGGGAGCAGGGTGCAAAAGCGGAGCGTCCGTCCCCTAGACAGTACGTCTGCTACTGCCCAACGCAGCAAGGGACCAAGCACACCAAAGCCAGGTCCAAGGAGTTCCCTAGCGTGGCAGTTCTTCAGACAATGTGCTGATGACAAGACACGAGTGGTTTGCACGCTGTGCAATCAGAGCTTGAAGCGAGGCATAAACGTTCTCAACCTGAGCACAACCTGCATGACCAGGCATCTAAGTGCAAAGCACGAGATGCAGTGGAGTAGACACCGCAAAAACCAAGAAACGTCTCTGGCTCCTCCTGCTTCCTCTTCTGCTGCATTCTCAACCTCTTCATCCACCTCTGTAGTGACACTGACACCTGCCAACCCGCAAACAGAGGATCTGCCAGCAACACTACCACCTGGGTCACCAACCATCTCCACAATGTCCCATGGAAGCGTTCAGCTCTCTATTTCCCAAACACTGGAGCGGAAGAGGAAGTACCCCCCTAGCCACCCGCGATCCCTGGCCTTGAATGCCAGCATTTCAAAATTCCTCGCCTTTGAAATGCTGTCATTCCGTCTGGTGGAGACGCAGAGTTTTAAAAGGCTGATGTCATTGGCTGTCCCACAGTATGTCGTGCCCAGCCGCCACTACTTTTCCAGACGAGCTATCCCTTCCCTGCACAACCAAGTGGGGGACAAAATCAGGTGTGCACTGCGCAACGCCATCTGTGGCAAGGTCCACCTAACTACGGATGCGTGGACCAGTAAGCACGGTCAGGGACGTTATATCTCCCTAACAGCACACTGGGTAAATGTAGTGGCGGCTGGGCCTGAGGCGGATAGCACTTTGGCGCATGTCCTTCCACCACCGAGGATTGCAGGGCACTTCAGTTTGCCTCCTGTTGCTAACTCCTCCTACTCCGCCTCCTCATCCTCTACTGCCTCCTCATCCGGTCAGCGTAACACCTTCACCACCAACTTCAGCACAGCCAGGGCTAAACGACAGCAGGCAGTTTTAAAACTTTCCTGTTTGGGGGAAAAACCCCACACCGCGCAGGAGTTGTGGAAGGACATGGAACAACAGACCGATGAGTGGTTGGTGGCAGTGAGCCTCAAGCCCGGCCTAGTGGTGTGCGATAATGGGCGAAATCTCGTAGCAGCTCTGGGCCTTGCCGGTTTGACGCACATCCCTTGCCTGGCGCATGTGCTGAACTTGGTGGTCCAGAGGTTCCTTAAGAATTACCCCGATATGCCAGAGCTGCTGCAGAAAGTGCGGGCCGTCTGTGCGCACTTTCGGCGTTCTCACCCTGCTGCTGCTCGCCTGTCAGCGCTGCAGTGGAACTCCACCTTGCACATGCTTGCCAGACTGTGCGAGCAGCAGCAGGCGATAGTGGAGTCACAGCTGCAGCACGCACGCGTGAGTCGCTCTGCGGAACAGCACCACTTCACCGCCAATAACTGGGCCTCCATGCGAGACCTGTGTGCCTTGTTGCGCTGTTTCGAGTACTCCACCAACATGGCCAGTGCCGATGACGCCGTTCTCAGCGTTACTATCCCAGTTCTATGCCTCCTTGAAAAAACTCTTCAGGCGATGATGGAAGAGGATGTGGCACAGGAGGAGGAGGAGGAGGAAGAGGGTTCATTTCCAAGGCTTTCAGGGCAGTCATTTACAAGTGGCTATGAGGGTGGGTTCCTGCACCAACAAGCGCCAGGAGGTACACAATTGTCTGGCAGCAAGGGCACAGTTCTGGAGGATGACGAGGTGGAGGAGGAGATGGAGGAGGAGGAACCATGTTCACAGCAGGGTGGCACCCAGACCAGCTCATGTCCATCACTGGTGCGTGGCTGGGGGGATACAGAGGACACAGACGATACACCTCCCACAGAGGACAGCTTTTCCTTGCCTCTGGGCAGCCTGGCACACATGAGCGATTACATGCTGCAGTGTCTCCGCAACGACCGCCGAGTTGCCCACATTTTAACTAGTGCTGATTATTGGGTGGCCACCCTGCTGGATCCCCGTTACAAGGACAACGTGCCGTCCTTTATTACCTCACTGGAGCGTGATCGTAAGATGCGCGAGTACAAGCACACGCTGGTAGACGCGCTGCTGGTGGCATTCCCACTTGGAAGCAGGGGTACGGTGGAAGCACAAGGCGAAGGCAGAAGAGGAGGAAGAGGTCGCCAACGCAGCCGGGGCACCTCCAGCACCTCGGAAGGCAGGGCTAGCATGGCCGGAATGTGGAAAAGCTTTGTCAGTGCGCCACAACAACCAGCACCACCAGCTGAGATGGAACGTCTTAGCAGGAGGCAGCATTTCACCAACATGGTGGAGCAGTATGTGTGCACACGCCTACACGTACTGCATGACGGGTCTGCCCCCTTCAACTTCTGGGTCTCCAAATTGGGCACATGGCCTGAGCTTGCCCTTTACGCCTTGGAGGTGCTGGCCTGCCCTGCCGCCAGTGTATTATCTGAACGTGTATTTAGCACGGCAGGGGGCGTTATCACACACAAGCGCAGCTGCCTGTCCAGAGCCAATGTGGACAAGCTCACGTTCATTAAAATGAACCAGGCATGGATCCCACAGGACTTGGCCGTACCTTGTGCAGAATAGACACATATACCGGTGTTCTGACGAAAACTGTCTTGCTATCGGATAGTGTCCGGCCACTTACTGCGCAGGTGCAGTGCTTGCGCAGTACGGAGGACAAGGAGATTCACAAAATCTCCAAAGATGAACGTTGCATGCGCAGTGAGTGCAGGTTCAAGCCCGACCATCCAAGTGGACATACGGTAGCACATAGTAACAGGGCCCCTCACGGGCTCGCTTGGCTAGGCTTCAACCTCGGATGATGTGGCTTGAACCTGGAGTCACCGCGCATCGTCTTCGGAGATTTTCGAAATCCCTTTGTCCTACGTACTGAGCAAGCGCAGTACAGGGCGGACACTATGCGACGGGGGACAGAATTCGACACATCATTCACCACTAGCCTTACCCAGCCATTGTATTTTTGAACCAGTGTTGGCTACCTCGTCCTCCTCCACCGCCACTTCCACCTACACCGCCACATCCACCGCCACCTCAACCTCCTACTCCATTTGAATTTTGTCCTCCTAGGTCAAGATTATAATTTTTTCATTTTTTTTAATTTCCAAGTATTTTATTTTCCCACTATCTTATCCATTAAATTGAATAATTTTTTCCAGAAAGTGAGTATTCTGGGGTATTCCCACCATATGTGCGGCATCGTGCCGTTGAGTTTCTGAGGTTCTTAATGACTTCCTGTACCTCTTCTGCTGAGAAGGGGGCCTCCAGCATTTTATTTTTATTTTTTATTTTTTTATGTTATTTTAAGTTATTTCCCTATCCACATTTATTTGCAGATCACTTGCCATGCTCTTAACAACATTTTGTTGCCATTTGCAGCCCTCTAGCCCTTTCCATTACTTTTTTACAGCCATTTTAGTGTTCAAAAGCTCGGGTCCCCATTGACTTCAATGGGGTTCGGAGTTCGGGGTCAAGTTCGGTCCCGAACCCGGACTTTTTTCCGAAGTTCGGCCGAACCCGCCGAACCCGAACATCCAGGTTTCCGCTCAACTCTAATTGTGACCTCACAGGAAATTGAATGACCATATAAGGATTTGAAACAATACAATGGAGAAGGAGGTGGTGTCTTCACAGACAGCCAATAAAGACATTGTTCGAAGAGAACAATGTGTACCTGGATTATGCTACCTTCCCTGTGGATGGAAGGTTATCTGCAGATGTATGCCGCCAATCCCAGCATGTGCTGATCAGACACAGCAGAGACGATGAGCGCACATCTGCACACAACAGACCACTGCAGAGCAAACATATGCCCCCTGGACTAACGTCTGTGCAATGCACAGGGGCCCCTTCACCGGCTGACACGTCGCTACTCCGCAAACATCTCTTTCCAATCCCAGGAATTTATCCACTACTTAACAGGTCTCAACCAGCGTCAGTCTGCCCCAGTCAGCTCTTTAGAGCAGGCTGGGACAGAACGAAAACTGGGGACTCTTATGACAAAAATACATCTAAAACATCTTCATAAAATTTTCCCCAACAGTGTCAACGCACCCCCAGCTCCTGTTCTTCCTACATCCCCTCAGTCCACCGGTTTTATCAATCCTTCTGGTTTAATATGCCTTAGCCAAGCATGTTTCTTGTCAGGAGCGTTGTTGATATCTCCCATTCCCAGTCTTCTGATAGCCCTGCTGGAAGCATTTTTCAGGCCTGCATGTGAGCTTCATCACTATCTTGTCAGATTCTTTTGTTTGTAGTATCTTGGCTTCAGCAGACAGTCATGCTTTCTTTGCCAATCAAGTTACTGGAGGCAGTAATTTCTTAGGGGTACTTGGTCTGGTTCTTTCCCTTCATTCTGAAGGTAGGAGGCCAGGCCCCCAGGGTGCCCAGTGGCAAGTTTCCAATATAGTTTGTTACATTTGGCTGCTCTCTTTCCTGCGGAAACATTTTTTATCAAGGTACTCGTCCGTGGATTTGACGATTCAGCACTTGCTACAGTTGGGGAGGGGGTGTAGTGGCATCCAAACTGATATCATCAATTGAACTTACTTCCATCAGACCTGCCCTTTGGTAGGGCAAGATAATGGTGCAGATGTCGTTTCACCACTGGGCTTACCCTTGGGTCAAAAGCAGTCCTTGCTTTGAAACCTTGCCAAAGCACTCCTTTGGGTCTTGGGTACCTGCAGGGGGTCAGGGGTTAATTCATTCAGTTCATGTCCTGTTACATGGAGACCCTGGTTACCGCTCAGGGATCTATAGTCTCTCTCAGGGTGTGTGCTGGGCCAATGTCCCCTTGACGGCCCACAAAGTTCGGGCCAAACGTCATCATTATTCTGGGTTCCATTCTCAGCGCAATCTCTTGATTACGATGTTGCCTGGAGAACTGCTCAGGTACGTCAGACCAGTCATCTTTTGTCTGATCCCCAGACTGTTTAAAAAGGGGGGCTTGCAGTCACTTTGGGTATGCTGAATCTTGCCATGAGACTTATTTCCCAGGATGGAGTCTGGCCCTCCTTCCTCTATTCAGGACTCAAACTGGTTGTCAAGTCACAAGCAGAAGCTCGACCTGATTTATATAGTGTGGGACCAGGTTCTAGGCGTCTGGTAGGGTTTCTCCATGTTTAAACGGTGCTTATAGCCACAGCATGTTGGCCTTATCTGCCAACACTATCAAACAAATCCATCAGGTATCCAGCACTTCAGACCCCTGCAAACTGCTGTCAGGTCATCCATTTTTGCGGCTTATCCTCTCAAACTTCCCCATACCAAGCATAGACAGGCCAGGGGTTCGTGAGAATTTCACAGAGTTACTTAACTGGTGTCCATTTGAAGCGTTCGATCTTCTCTGCCATTATTTTGCAAGGGATCCTTGGGTCAGCCCTTGCTCCTTTTCCCCTCACATATCCTCATGCTACAAGCAGTTCGTTCCCATGTCTAGGTTTTCTCAGAAATCAGGCCTAATCCAAATCATTTACGGGATATTTGTTTGGGTTCTGGGCAGCCTCCTTATTATCAATTCATGGGACGTTGGTGTTTATCCTGTTATAGCTGATACACGGGATCTGTATACTGAAGCAATCTGGGCGTGCGCTACCCTGTTAGACAGTATGTTACCTACCTTTCATCTAGCTTTTCATCACACCTACTTTCGTGTCTTTTTGTCCTCTTTTTCAGGTGTACTGACCAGCTAGGCCAAGGCACACCTCAGTCCTTGGTAGTTAGGGCATCGCATTTCCAAGTAAAAACTCTGACTACAAGTAAAAAGGCTGGGGAGGAGCCTGATGGGTACATATCTCTCCTCCTCTGCCTGATCCTACGTCGGCTGGTATTCAGGGTTCCCACACACCCGTTTCCCCCAAACCTTAATTTTTACTTACACATCACACATTTTCATATTCATACATTCAGGGTATGCCCTCTTTTTCAGGCGTACTGACCAGCTAGGCCAAGGCACATCTCAGACCTTGGTAGTTAGGGCATCACATTTCCAAGTGAAGACTCTGACTACAAATATATATAAACTGCTGTGATTGGCAAAAAGAATCCCATTGTACAGGGATTCGGTGCTTGCCCTTGTACAATGTTATCACTGTGACCAATCACAAGATCACAGTAGTTGTCAGTGGCTGTATGAATGGCAGCCATGTTTACTACTGGACATGTGTTTGCTGTGATTGGTCACATTGGTCACATGGTACAAAGGCGGAGCATCATTGATCGCTATTCGGATCAGTGATAGCTGTGCCCGCATACAGGATCATGCAGAGGCACAGTTCTGGGAGGATGTTCGGGTATACCCTCCCAGAACAATGCTTGTCCCGCCATGCCGTTTATATACAGTGGCCGGGCAGGAAGCAGCTAACAACTTGCAGCCCGCCATATAGCAGAATGACGGCGGCAAAGTGGCTGTTATATCCTGACCGGATGTCATATGACGTGATCAGGATATCACAGCCGGCGTGCGCCCACAGTCTGACACACCGCACCTTTGATCGTGGTATGAAGCCTCTGACAGAGGTAAACGGCTTTCCTTGGTTAACGCTGACAGGGAGAGCCGATCGTCAGCTCTCCTTGTCAGAGAGAGGGGTCTGTGCTGATAATCAGCACATTGATTATCAGCACAGCCCCCATTAAAAGGTGACAATCAGTGCCCAACACCTGCCAGCCTGTCCCCCTAATAAATGCCTGGCAGTGCCCACAACAGTGCCATCAGTGCCAATCAGTGCCCAACAAAGTGCTAATCAGTGCCCCATCAGTAATGCCTGTCAGTGCCCCATCAAAGTGCCAATCAGTGCCACTCAGTAATGCCTGTCAGTAGCTCCTCATCAGTGTTGCCTATCCAGTGCCACCTATCAGTGCCCACCGTTTTTTTTTTAATTGATGTTTTTTTTTCGTTTATAGCGCAACAATTAAAAAACGCAGAGGTGATCAATTACCACCAAACAAAAGCTTTATTTGTGGGAAGAAAATTATACAAATTTTGTTTGGGTAAAGTGTTGCATGACCGCGCAATTGTCATTCAAATTGCGACAGCGCTGAAAGCTAAAAATTGTCCTGGGCAGGAAGTGGGGAAAGTGCCTGGTATGGAAGTGGTTAAAGACTCTGGGGGTTCACCTCATGGAAGATATCACTCATCGTAACAAGAACACTTCTGAATGACATACCCTAACTTGGACCCAGTGGCTGGACTTTAAAACCACCACGACCTATAAGGAGATAATTGTTCAGTAATGCTGTGACCGTGCCCACATCTGTGGTTATGCTTCCTACATCCTAGGTTGACCCTTTGGGGTCATTGACTGCTTGACTGGCCGTCTCCTTGTGATCTAACATGTACTGAGATTTCTGTATACAATGTAACATGCATGCCAACCCCCTCCCCACCCCCCCCCTTCTTTTTTTCTTCTCCTCCCTCTGCTTCTAAACACTTTCCTTCCTTTTTTCCTGCTTTCTTAAATTTCCTATGACAAGACTATGCACTTTATTAGACACACTTATGCACACTTATTAATATTCACGAAGAAAGGACCAAGTGCTCCTGAGTTGATTACCTAGATGCGTATGGCTATATAATTGGTCCTATAGTATATAGTTGGGTCTACACTGGTTGCATTATGTTTTAAATGCCTTTGGAATCTACCCACAACTCAAACGCAAAAATCGCATGGTTTATATTGTTTGTTTATATTGTTTGTATTTCTTGTTCTTCTTTCAATAAACATTTATTAAACAAAAAAAGACTCTGGGGGAAATATCAGTTGTTAGTAGGCTTTCTAAATAGCTTTGTTATCAAAGAGCCTTCTTTTTTTAATTTGATGATGATGTCCAAAAATATAACCATTCTGGCATGATGAGCTTGTAAATTTTTGATTGAAGGAATTTCTTCCCAAAACATTAATCTACTTCCCTTAGTGCCCTGCCAGAGGATGAGCACATAGTCAATGCAATTATACAAGTCCTTAATCCTGGTTAGGTACACTGAAAATGAGTCATCCCCAAATACTGTACTTAATTCTCTCATCCAAGTACAAATTTTGTGAAGGCTGGTGCCAGTTTTGGTTCCCATAGGTATGCCTGGTGCTTCACAATGATATTTGTTATCTAAGATAAATGTATTATGTTCCAAAAGGAACCTCAAATACGGCGTGTGCAAACTTGTGCTTTGGCCTTTGTTTTGTTTTTGTATACATTCTCTACAACCGGCAAACCTTTATGATGAAGGATTGAGGAATACAATGCCTACATGTCTAATATTACCAAAAAAGTGTGTTCTACAAGTACCACATTATTCAGCAACTTCAAAAGATGTGTGCTGTCCCTCACATATGATGGGAGGGCAGTCATAAAGGGTTGCAAAATGTTATCAATGTGCCTACTTATCTTTTTTAGTCAGGGACCCCTTGCCTAAAATGCCAACCTTTGGCAATCATACTGGTATATTAGGATATTGGACTTTTTTTTTAAATCAATCACTCTCTCTTGATGAGCCACATCAATCTGCTTTTGATCAGTCTGAAGATCAGTTGCTAAATTCTTGATGTACCTTTACCCTTTCCTCAGTATTTTTAGACACATTGCAATATATTTCTGTTTTATCCAGGACACCGAGATTGTCTTGTCAGACGGTTTTATCTCTATATCCCTTTGTTCTCTTAATTGGCAAAGTGAATCATGTTTTCATCTCAAATGTGACTGCTGTGACAAAGCATTGAATACTGGCTATCATTTACAAGGAGGGAAAAATCACATACTAACTCATTATGAAATACTTACCTTAGAACAAAGCTCTAAAAATGTCCTAAATTGTGCAAGGCTTAGAAACCTTACCTGTAGGTACAATTAAAAAGCAAGACTTTACTTCCTCTTTAAGATATGGCTAGTGGGGCCCCCGATTTGTAGGGATTGTTTGTTGTAATCCAATATTATGGGATACTGTAGCCCTTGTATGTACAATTGATGATTATGCCAACTCTGGGGGGGGGGGGGGATCCCTTCCACCACAAGGATTCTATCATAATACACATGCATTGTTGTTTGTTTGCCTTTAAAATAATTTTGACCCTATCTCACTCGTAGCTAGGGGATGCTCTGTGTAGTTAGTCCCACCCTTCTTCATCCTTTAGCTTGTACTGCATTCTGCTGGAGCTAGGCACGCTATGATTTTTTTCACTTATCTGATGTTCATCTGTTATGATCTGCACAGGTTTTTGGATAAAAGCTTTTTACGATCTGCAAGGTGCAAGATGTCATTTATATTGAGTCACTGTCTGCAGTATCCCCTGCAGAATGTGACCCTTACAACTAAAGAAAGGTGTGCCATACCTGCATGCAATGCCCGTCGCTGTGGAACACTGGTGCAGGTTTTCAGGGGTCAAAACAAGTGGTCCTCCTCATCACCTGTCAATTGTCCTCTAAAAAGTTATCTGAATGTGGATCGCTCTTCAGAGAGCAATGCTAGTGTAAACTTACCCCCCCCAATCCCCCAATCACTCCTTACAGCACATATCATTCTCCCCCCAGCACAAATCTGTGTTACCTGCCCCCCCCCCCAGGTCATATCCCCCCGTGACATTCTCTGTCCCTCATAAGCTTAAAAATCTCTGATCAGCACGGCTCACTACAGGGGAATGTCCCTCCTTCAGGATCCTCCTCCTGTTGTGTGATGATACATGTCAGAGCCGAGTAGGAGCCTAGGAAAAGCTTCCCTCTGCTCTGACCTGTATTCTTGTGACAGGCAGCCAGTGAGAGATGCTGTATGCTGCCAAGGGGGAAGATCGCAGCACTGGGAACCCAAAGATGTAGGGCACATGCCCTGGGTGCACAGTTGCACAGTGCCCTGGGAAGTGAATTAGCAGAGCCAAATGCCACAACTGGTTCCAGCGCTAGGCTCTGGGACTCTAGCTTGGATCCCCAGGACTCCAGAATTATGCTGAAATTCAGGGACTGTCCCGTGGAATCTGGGATGGTTGAGAGGTGTGATAGACTCACAGCACATCCCAGCAATGTCTCTGTGACTCAAGAAGTGTGCAACGTGACTGCATAGCATAGTCTTTTTCTGTAAGACTATAACAACAGAGAATCAAGCTGGGAATCATTACTTCAAGCGGTTCTGCACTGACAAAAAATATTTTTTTTTCTAAATGAGTAAAAACGATGTTATGTTAATAATATACTTACTTTTAGTGTCTTCTCCCGTTATCCATCTTCCCGTTATCTCATCTTGCTTGTGGGCATTTGAAGCCCACAAGCAATCACTTCCTCCTTCCCTCATTCGGAGGAACCAGCATTCCGCTGGTTCCCGCGCATGCTCAGTGGCTACAGCTACGAGCGGCGTAATTTTAAATGTTGCCATAACAACGGGTGGTAAATCACGCGAGATTTCGTTCGGCTAGGCGCACTGACTCCTGGGATGAATTATACGAGATCCCAGGAGACAGTGCGGAGATCAGCGGAAATGATGCTGATCCCCGAAGAAACCCCGCCCATCGACGCAGGGAAAGATTTGGAGGACAACAACCACCAGCGCAGAATGTAAGGTAGGTGCAAAAAAAATAAAAATAAAGCAGCATTGAGCTTTTAGAAGCTAATTTTAAACACAATGGCACTAACTTTAAAAAGGTGTGCAGAACCGCTTTAAGTTAAGACTTCCTGAACACAGCTACTTGCAGTAAACAGCTGGAGTGATACAAGGCCCCAAAAAGAAGGCCCACCCCACTGGAACATGAGTACTGTAATAACAATTGGGGCAGGGCTTCCCTCAGTAGCTGAGTCTTTTGGAGAATCTGCGCACTTTGATGCTGTGTCCTTGCTGTCTGCAAAGCAGTTCTAACATTTAAGGGCCTTTCATCTGGCTGCAGATTACTTCCATAGCTACCTCTGCCTCATCGGGTATGGCCTATCTGAGCTGCTGAGGAAGGGAAACTAAGGAACTTATTCCCTGTGGGTGTGTGCAAGTTGTGAGAAAAGAAGTTAAAGTGCCTGTGTCTGAGCATGCTAAGTAAATGGGCACTCTGTTACAGATCTAGGAGTCAGTGTTGCCAACTGTCCGTTAATTTACGGACAGCCCGTAAATATCACCCTATTTTCGGGGTGTCCGTAAATGTCCGTTACGGGCAACGGTGCCCGTAAAAAAGATGACTGCAGGCCGACAGCGCTACTGCGCATGCGTCGTTCCGAAGCCTGCCGGGTTCGGGAGAACTCGTACACGCTCAGCCGGCCGCAATAGGCGGGCGCATGCGCAGTGATGTCGTCGCCTCACCACAGCAGGGGTCCGGGGAGGTCGATAATGTCTGTTGATGTCACCCCCCCCGGCTAGACATGGCAATGGTATGTGTCAGTGGCACTGGGCACAATCTGCAGCTGGGATCTCAGTGCGCTATGCATGCTGCTGGGTCACTATCCTGTACTTGGCAGCAAAACAACATGAATGATCCTGATGTCACAATGCAGAGGTGCTTTCTGCTGCTCAGAGCATCCATAAGGACTAGAAAAGGAAAGCTGCTTAAAATTCCATTCATTCATCCATCCATCCAGGTCAGTCAGATGTCACTTCAGATGTATTGTGCTATACTGAGCCAAGTATGGAGGAGGAGGACAGAGAGCGTCTGAGCACTGAGAGCAGGAGCAGAGACTGACCCCCTCCTTTACTCTGTCCGCACAGCCTCTCTGACCCCTGTACTCTGTCCGCCGCAGCCTCTCTGACCCCTGTACTCTGTCTGTCGCAGCCTCTCTGACCCCTGTACTCTGTCCGCCGCAGCCTCTCTGACCCCTGTACTCTGTTCGCCGCAGCCTCTCTGACCCCTGTACTCTGTTCGCCGCAGCCTCTCTGACCCCTGTACTCTGTTCGCCGCAGCCTCTCTGACCCCTGTACTCTGTCCGCCGCAGCCTCTCTGACCACTGTACTCTGTCCGCCGCAGCCTCTCTGACTCCTGTACTCTGTCCGCCGCAGCCTCTCTGACCCCTGTACCACGTAAATGAAGAAATATATTTTTTTTACTTTTGTTTAACTTAAACACATTGCTAATAGCACTAGCTACATGTTTATAGTTTACATATTGATATTTGCACTGTTTAGCACTGAAAACAGGCATTGTAGGTACTTTTTTGCAGTGCCAGTAAAAAATTGGTGGCGTTTGTAAATTTCAGGGGTCCTGCCAGTAAATTTTACTTCGGGGGGTTGGTAACACTGCTAGGAGTGGTAAACCCTTTACGAATGTGTTGAAATTATTTTTATTTTAAAGCGCTCCTTTTTCCCTCTCAGCCATACCTCCCAACTCTCCCTAATTTCAAGGGACAGTCCCTGATTGGGAACAATGTCCCTCTGTCCCTCGTTCTTCCTCATTTGTCCCTCATTTTGGTCTGATCTATATAGTTGTATATAAAATGCACTTTTTAGCTTTTAAAAGTGTTTGCCTTTGCTAAACCTTTCATCCAAATTGCAAATTGCTGCATTTGTACATTTAAAACGCCAATATAAAGGAATAATAGTGGTAAAAAAAAAGCACTTGTGGGTTTAACTAATCATTTTTTTGTATAATTCTTCTTTAAGGGAGCGTGGCAGGAGGTGTGTCCTATGCATACATACTTATGCTCATAGGTGTCCCTTTTTCCAATCTCAAAATGTTGGGAGGTGTGCTCTCAGCCTATGGCTAAGCCCCCTTGTGAGTTTTTTTACAAGTATATTTGTCTCTGGTGCTCAAAGTTTGGTCGACACATGTGTAGTGATATTACCTTGTTAAATGCTATTACCTGGAAGTGCATACAAGACCATGTCATTGCTTAAGCTACTCATCCTCGTAAATGCCCTAATTGTAATATTCTATGCGATCGTCATCCTTTTTTTTTTTCTGGTGTTTTTTTTCTGAGCCCCAGACCCTTAATCTCATGTTATAATGAAAGCAAGCATAACATAACAACAAAAAGTGTTTAGAAAGCGAAAGATGAAATGGCATGTATAAATTGTTCACATTGTAATACAGACTGTAAACGTTTTAACCATGTAAGGCCCGAGCCTCTTTCTGAGATTTGGTGTTTACAAGTTAAAATCAGTTTTTTTTTTTTTGCTAGAAAATTACTTAGAACCCCCAAACATTATATATGTTTTTTTCTAACACCCTAGAGAATAAAATGGCGGTCGTTGCAATACTTTCTGTCACACCGTATTTCGTATTTGTGCAGAGGTCTTACAAGCGCCCATTTTTGTGAAAAAAAAATTTTTATGCATTAAAAAATAAGACAACAGTAAAGTTAGCCCAATTTTTTTATATTGTGAAAGATAATGTTACGCCGAGTAAATTGATATCCAACATGTCACGCTTCAAAATTGCACCCGCTCGTGGAATGGCGACAAACTTTTACCCTTAAAAATCTCCATAGGAGATGTTTAAAAAAATGGCCTTGGGCTAGAATTATTGCTCTTGCTCGAAACGATCACGGTGATACACCGTTTTCATATGCAGGCGCTACTCACGTATGCATTCGCTTCTGCACGTGAGCTTGGCGCAACAAGACACGTTAATTTTTTTTTAAACTTTTTTTTTTTTTTTTTTACACTGTTCTTTTAAAAGAAAATTGTGTCACTTTTATTCCTATTACAAGGAATGTAAACATCCCTTGTAATAAAAAAAATCATGACAGGACCTCTTAAATATGAGATCTGGGGTCAAAAAGACCTCAGATCTCATATTTACACTAAAATGCAATTAAAAATAAAGTGTTTAAAAAAAAAAAAATTCCCTTTAAGAGCTATGGGCGGAAGTGACGTTTTGTCGTCGCTTCAGCCCTGCAATGGTATGAAGCTAGATTTGTGTTGTGCAAGAAGCGACTGGGCCACACGCAAGGCTTTGTTTGCCTCATAATATTCCCCGGTGACCCTTTTTTTGTAGGCAGAGGCATAGGAAATAATCTTACCCCACAATACTGCCTTCCCAGCCTCCCAGAATAAATTGGGGTTATTGCGGTGTTCAGAGTTGGTATCAGTGTAATCAACCCAGGTTTCCCGGATGATTTTTTGAAGAACCCGGTTGTGTGCTAAATAGGATGGAAAGTGCCAAAAATTGACTGTATTCTGGGATATAAGACAAGTCTACCGAGATTGGGGCATGGTCCGAGATGGCTATCTCGTGGATATGAGGTTCTGTAATGTGTTCAAGAAGTGTTGTATTTTGCGAAAGTATAGTCAATTCTTGACAAAATGTTGTGAGGGGGGGGAGAAAAAGGTGCATACGGGCGAAGTCTGTCGCTGTCAAGTGTGTCTCCTGGAGTATCGCAATGTCAGCTTTGAGACGTTTGAGGTGACAGAAAATCTCCATACACTTATGGGGAAGCGTAATCCCTTCACATTCCAGGAGACAACTTTCATAACGTGGATTTGTGGGAAGTAGGCCTATCAAGCAGATTTAGAGATCCTACAAGATAGAAGGGGAATCGTACATGTCTCGCTACTGAGGGACCAGCTGGATATATATAGCCTGTCTGTGAATGCTTGAATCTTGAAGAAGAGGGTTTAGGGTGGAGAACGACCCAAGGGTACTGAGGGTGTAAACAAAAGGATACAGAACTTCGCTTTTTTTCCACATGCACTACACACACTAGCAAACAGCGTTACCAGGGGATCAGTGGTCTTCACCCATGGCTGTGAAGTGGGTTGCCCTCCGGGTGGACCCATGGGAGAAGAGATGAGGGCTAAAGAAGACACCAAAGTATGCCAGATGTCTATCCCGCAATATGGTTGTGCGTGCCCAATGAATAGAACCTAGAAAAGATAAAAACAACATTAACAGTAAGACTATATGAGGAACCGCCAGGGGCTGGCAAAGAAAACATTTATTTGTTTATTTTTGGTTCGGGGAGGACTAGTGATGGGAATCGCATGCATCAGATGTTGTTTTTAGCAAGATCTGTTACATACTGAGGAGTTGGAGTGTCGGAGCTTCTTAGGAGGGTCTTTCCTCGGGCTACGCTGGTCTCTGGGTTCCACCATGTGAGGAGGAACTGGTGTAGAAGAAACGTCCATAGGAAAGTAAAGATAGGCCTGCAGATAATGCATCGCTTCTTCTGGATTGGAAAAGGATTTCGGATCCCCTGAGGGCCCTGTGAAACGCAGAATTGCTGTATATGCTAGTGTGAATTTTACACCTTTTTGGTAGAGTGCCACACATATTGGTTAGAATGCTTTCCGTCTGCGTAAAACTTCCTGCAAATAGTCCACTAAGAGAAGAAATAGAAGAGAAGAAGCTTAAAGCTGAGCTGTGTGATACCAGCAGCGTTCGCCCTGTCGACTGCAGCAGTGATTGTGGGTGATAGGAGGGCTGCTACTGCCTGTGCCAGCCCTGCATATTGCTCTTCATGGATAACAGGGGCAGCGGAGGAAGCAACAGGGGCTGGCAAAGAAAATATTTATTTATTTATTTTTGGTTCGGGGAGGACTAGTGATGAGAATCGCATGCATCAGCTGCTGTTTTTAGCGAGATCTGTTCCACCATGTGAGGAGGAGCTGGTGTAGAAAAAACGTCCATAGGAAAGTGAAGATAGGCCTGCAGATAATGCATCGCTTTTTCCGGTTGGGAAAAGGATTTAGGATTTCCTGAGGGGTCTGTGAAGCGCAGAATTGCTGGATATGCTAGTGTGAATTTTACCCCTTTTTGGTAGAGTGCCGCACATTGGTTGTAATGCTTTCCGTCTGCGTGAAACTTCCTGCGAATAGTCCGCGAAGAGAAGAAGCTTAAAGCCATCAAGTTGAAGGGATTTTGAATTGTGGAAAGATTTCAAGTCAGTCAGTCCTAGGGTCCACTACCTTAGCGGTGCACTCCTGACTCCTATGGAGTGCATCTGTCACCTGGTGACCTGACAGTTTGATCAGCCATGGACCTGGCTGATGTGCCGCTACCCGCAGATGATCGCTTGCAGGACCTAGTTCGCAGACTTGAGACCCAGGAATCTAATCAGACCCAGGTGATGGGATTCCTTCAGGATTTGGAACTCATGTTTTGAACAGGTTCAGGCCTCCTTAGGACCCCCGGTTCAACAACCTCAACCGTTATCTGCTGCCGCACCTATTCCGGTCACAGCCACATTCACAAATTTTTTACATTTACCTGCATCCGTCTCGTTACTTTGGGGACCCCAAGGCCTGCAGTGGTTTCCTTAGCCAGTGCACAATTCATTTTGAGCTTCAGCCCCAAAACTTCCTGTCCTATTGGGCAAAGGTGAAATAGTTTGAACTCAGTTCTATTGGGCAAAGGTAGCCTTCATTGTATCCCTCCTGTCCGATGAGGCGTTAGCCTGGTCTGCCCCTCTGTGGTAACTGAATGATCCAGTGGTATCTAGCCTGTCTGACTTCCTGAAACTTTTTTGGAATATATTCAAGGAACCGGGTCGTGTCTCCTCAGCGGCTAGCGCCCTTTTACGTCAAGAGTCTGCTTCTGTGGGACAGTATGCTCTTCATTTTTGTATTTTAACTGCTGAACTGAGCTGGAATAATGAGGCCTTAGTTGCAACCTTTTTACATGGCCTCTCTGATAAAGTGAAGGATGAATTAGCGGGAAGAGCTATTCCTGCTGATCTGGATGGTATCATCACCTTGTGTAACCAGATCGATATTCGCTTTCAAGAGAGGACTCTGGAAAAAAGACCCCAGCACTCCACGTTCTTTAGGCAGCCTGAGCTCCCTGTCCCCTCTCTTCGTGCCGAGGAGCACCTCCTGCCTGCTGAGGAACCTATGCAGCTGGGCCAGCCCAATTTATCTCCCGAAGAACGCGCTAGAGCCTGTGACTCTATTGTGGGGGTCAAAGGTCATTTTTGTGACACTTGCTCTCTTTGTCTGGAAAAATGCTTGGGGCTAATACATCTGGAAGTGGATTATTGGACCCTGAAATATCACCTTCACCTTCTCGTCTTCTCCTTTCCTTCATGTCGGCGCTTCCTCTCATTCAGTCTCGGCAGATCTGGATTCTGGAGCCGCTGTCAATTTCATGGGCTGGGGAACTGCATCTTCCATGAGGCTTATTATGGATATCATTCCTTGTCTTACCTAAGGCTTCATCTCCTATCATTTTAGGTCTTCCTTGGTTACGGCTCCATTCTCCACATGTTGACTGGACTGCTGGACAGATCCTGGCTTGGGTTCATCCTGTTCCTCTTCCTGCCTACTCAAGGTTGCCCCAAAAGAGAAACTTTCTGTTGCCACCATTCCAGTATCCTTTGCTATTCCCGCTGTATATAGCGATTTCTGGGATTTGTCCTGCAATAGATGGCCCGAGGCACTCTCTAGGTCCTGTGGCACTCTGGATGAGGAGCCCACCTGTGAACATAAGCAGATCATTTACTCCAATTTGTATAACCATTTACCCTTGCCTGTCCCTAAACTCCCTTGGACACACAGCCAGGTTAACTTGTCCGCAAGTTCCACATTCGCCACGCCCTGCGATGCGATTGAGGTAGTCGCTACACCTCAGAGCTGGCTTTGTAAGCTGATTCTCCCGGAGCCACCGTTCCGAGCTCCCTTTACATGTGGTGCCGGAAACGCAAGTCCTATACTGTTTGATTCTGACATGTATGTCCTCTATAATAATTTCTTATGTGTTTCTTATTGTTCATATCTCTCATAGCTAATATGTGCCTCATCACTCCTGAAGAAGCATTATGTGAAACATGTTGAGCCTACAGGTATTTATATAGCTCTGTGTATTATTGCTTTCTATCATGTTGTGATTTTTGTATATAGATCACTGTTTGCTCAAAGGAACAAACATTGGAATTTTATTTTAATAGATTTTTCTACAATATAATAAAATATAATTTTTTATGAAAATTGTTGTCTTCCATGTGGCACCATTAAAATCCGACTCTCCAAAATTCTCTATATTCTCTATACGGGATAAGTTTAAATATACAAGCCCTAAAATACCAGTTCCGGCAAGGCTTATTCGAGACTCTCAAGGACAAGTTGGCTAGTATCGAGGCTCCTGCATCATTAGAGAATCTCATCCAAGTTTCTATCCAACTAGACCGACAGCTGCGGGACCTTCCGGCCCACATGGGTAATGCCAAAGGTTCCAGGACCAACAATCCCAGTTTCTGTTCCCCAGTCCATCAATGATTCAGACTGGAAACCCATGCAAATTGGCCTACTCTGCCCTGCTTTAACCCCTGAAGAGAGAGTACGCAGATGACAAGGTAACTTGCGTCTCTACTGTGGAGCTTCAGGCCACTTCCTTCACAGTTGCCCAAGTAAGTCCAGCCTAACAAGCCCTTCATACATCCAGCTATCCTGGACTGTATCCACTGTAATTCTCCCCATCTCTTTGCAGGTGGCTGGAAAAGAAGTCAAGCTGTGGTCGATCGTTGACTCTGGAGCCTGTAGTTGCTTCTTGGACATCAGCCTCACCAAAAACTTGCGCATACCCCTGAAACTAAAGGAACAAAGACTTGACGTACATTTAGCAAATAGCACTGCTCCCAGCTTTGGACCTGTCGCTCAGGAGACTATCCCTGTGCTTGCCACCATGGATGCAAGCCACCAGGGATAACTCCACTTTGACGTCATTAGGTCTCCTATATTCCCAGCCATCCTAGGGATACCCTGGCTGCAGGCCCACAACCCGCAAATCGACTGGCCCAAGAGAGAAATCATCTAATCATCTTCCTACTGTCACCAAAACTGTGGCGTCCCCATGCCTGTCAACCCTTCAGTGTGTCTATTCATTCAACCTACACCAGACATAACATAGGTGAAGCATTTTGCTTAGTTTTTCTTTCATCCTTAACACTGTATAGCGATATATAATCACATACACATTATAATGTGTATACACACATTTTTAGAATCTTTCATGTTAATGTTACATGTTTTGTTCTTGTGCACTTATTGATGTATATGGAAAAAAAGGGGGTGATTCTGCGCAGTGGAGGAAGTAAAAAGCAGTAAATAAAAAAAGAGAGAGAACTGCAGCCCCTACAGTATACTAACACTTCACTGAAGTACAAGGATAAAAAAAATGAAAGGTGTAGGTGTGGCGCTGTTCCCTTAAAATATATAAAGCCTTGAAATTAATAGGTAAAGTGACAAGTGCTGGAAATACGTGATATATGTTATTAATTTGATAACCTAAATAAATAAATTAATATCCTTTTGAAGCAAAGAGCTTAGGTAATTGTACAAATATAAAGTGCTGTAAGGGTTAATTTTCCTACCAATATAATTAAATATTACAAATATTTAATGCAATTAAATATTGCAAATAATACCACAGTAAAAAGTCCCAAAAAAATCAGAAATTAAAAATTAAATCAACGTCCATATGAAACATCAAAATCCAGTGGAAAAGTCCATATGTGAAAAATTGCTATAAAGTGCTAAAAATAAAGTGATATGTGCTCATAAAAGGACCCTTTTTTGTTCTTTCTTCCCAGTATGGTGCTTGCAGTGCAGGTGGCTAATCTATGCTCTTATTCAAAATGCACTCACCAGATATTCCCTACCCCACCTGGGGTATTGAGCAGCCACAGTATTTACCACTGTGTAGCACCCTGGAAGCTTGGTCCTTTGTGGTATTGGCGTTCCTCCAATTAGTTAGTATGTAAGGAAGAAAGGGATGCCCATAGTGTAATTCCCCTTAAAAAACATCTGGATCGTTTGATGACGTCTAGTGTGACGATATGCGTAGGGCGGGGCTACAGAATGTCTTAACGTCACTTACATTTTTGAGGCCGGAGATAGAGTTTTCACCTCCAGTGTTTGTGTCAGCAATATATGCCTGATTTTTTTTTGTCTAAATGTGAGTATATCTCAAACACTTTTATTAAAATAAGTGTTTTTTAGGCGGAATTACGCTATGGGCATCCCTTTCTTCCTTACATACTAACTAATTGGAGGAACGCCAATACCAAAAAGGACCAAGCTTCCAGGGTGCTACACAGTGGCAAATACTGTGGCTGCTCAATACCCCAGGTGGGGTAGGGAATATCTGGTGATTGCATTTTGAATAAGAGCACAGATTAGCCACCTGCACTGCAAGCACCGTACTGGGAAGAAAGAACAACAAGGGTCCTTTTGTGGATCATTACCCTTTATGAGCACATATCACTTTATTTTTAGCACTTTATAGCAATTTTTCACATATGGACTTTTTCACTGGATTTTGATGTTTCATATGGACGTTGATTTCATTTTTAATTTCAGATTTTTTGGGACTTTTTACTGTGGTATTATTTGCAACATTTAATTGCATAAAATATTTGTAATATTTTATTATATTGGTAGGGAAATTAACCCTTACAGCACTTTATATTTTTACAATTACCTAGGCACTTTGCTTCGAAAGGATATTAATTTATTTATTTATTAATAACATATATCTCATATTTCCAGCACTTGTCACTTGTGTCACTTTACCTATTCATTTCAAGGTTTTATATATTTTTTAAAGGAACAGCGCCACACCTACACCTTCCATTTTTTTATTTTTTTATTGATGTTTATGCCTCACTTAATGGTTTTATTGGGTATTTGGTCGACACATGAAAATCGTGTATCACACATTGATTTACAAGTGTATTGTATGTATGGAGTGTACAGGAGAGTGAACCGTTGCAGCTTACCAATTTAACCCTGAATTTATAAAGTTATCCCAATTTACATTTATTATTCAGTTCCATCTTTTTTCTTTATGGGTTAAAATTATTTAATACATTGGTTGCTTTGATCGCCTCCGTGACCACTCCTCCCTTACATGTGTGGAAGCTTTTGTAGGACCACAGCTGATCGCGATTTGGATTAGATGCAATCGGTTAGGTGACGATTGAATTTTAGGTGCATAAAAGACAGATTGCGATCCGTGGTCCTGCAGCTATGATTAAGCGCCATTAACGGTGCGAAACGTGTCAGTAATCATCTGGACCTGTGTCTCTGATTGTTGTATGGACTAAGCTTTATTAAATAAAGGCATTATTTTGGAGTGCGGCTGTCCTTTTCCTAATTTTTGCCATTGCCTTTGACAAGCCGCCACCCTACTTCACCTACACACTAGGACGGTGTGAACACAAGTGATACCACCTGGAGTGGTAATTACCTTGATTTGGTGTTTTTGGACTGTGCATACCTTTTACCTGCTCGGTGTGAATTCCTTCATCTCACCGCTTATGCAATTATTGCTGTTACACTCCTTATATGGAGACACCTACTATGGATATTTCTACATCAGGATCCATCATCTCAGACACCAGGTTCAGCAGGACCCTTACTGCCCCATCTGATAATCCACTTCGATTGAATCAGAGTACATACAGATCTACAGATATTGATGATATCACCTTGAAGCGATCTTTTCAAAGATTGGAGCATCTAATGGTGAAAGAAATTAAATCCTAATGGGACGTGAGTTCATTGACAGAATATCTTACTTTAAAACAGATCCCTCGTGGATTTAGGATAAAAAAGTTTCCAAAATTCATTCTGTTTAATGAAGATCTCAAAATAGAATGGGCGAACACCCTGTCATCTTGCTCTGCTAAATTAATGGAAATCATTATAAGTTCAAAGAACAAGGAGCTTGAACAATTACAGGGCGAAATGTCCACAATTCAGAAGGATTTAACATCTTTGCAGGAACACTGCAGTTTTTTTTGGAATTGAACAATTGCTTCAGCATCAGGCTAGATAAACTGGAAAAAAATGACATTAAAAAGAAAAAATTACACAAGACCGCATTGACTACGAGAGTGGCAATGTTTACACCTGGAGAAGGCCATCTTTTTCCGCTTGTAGAGGACGTAAAACATCCATCAAAATGCATGTCAGTTTCTCTGATTCCAAGAATGAATCAACTTATGATACTATGGCCATCACAGCTTCATCCCCGGAACCTGCTGCTTCACAGATTGGCGGTGATCGTCCAATGTATGAGTGGAAAAGTGGGTATATACTGCGCTGTGAATAAAATCATATAAATAAAGCTGCAAACAACGCCTTAAGACAAACAGCAAGTAAATAAATATAAAAGATGTTGCGCTAAACCTATATGCAAATATGTGAAATCTGTATCAAGAAATCACTTGAAAAAAAGTGGTTATAACAAAAAATCACGCAAAGTGAACAATAAAGAAATAATCACAAATATTAAAGTGAACAATACATATAAAAAATATGTTATAAAAATATCTAAAGTATGAGTCTTGTATGGACTATATCTATTTAGGACATTAAAGCTCCAGAAAAAGACAGTCCATACAGAAACAAATAACATTTCCAGTGTATCCAAAAGTGCTGAAAATTCTAAGTGCTGGCACCACCACCACCCTTAGGAATAAGGCTTACCGGAACTCACAGACCTGAAGAGGCTTTTACCTCTCAAGTCATGATAGGCTTGTAATTAATATCTACAAGGATGCGGCTGGTCCAAAACTGTCACCAATGCTTCACACAATATGACATCAATGGAGTCTCAGGAGATGTATAGCAAGGTTAGAAGGGAAAGGGGCGGTCATCAAATAGCCACATGTTCATACGGTGAAAACCATATCAAAAAGAACACTGCATAGTGTAATAACGTCAAGGGATATTTATTTAATCATAAACGTAGATTAAAAACACTCACATTTGTGTGGTTTGGAAAAGGCTTGTCAAGATCATTACAAGTAGTGTAATGTTGTTGGTGTAGTCCAACCGACGCGTTTCGTCCTCATAGACGTCATCTGGGGTATGGATACACACTCACAACATCACGCTTATATAAAAAATGTGACCCCAAACTGAATTGCGAGTCGACCGGAAGTTAGCACCACTTCCGGTTCCGAAAGAACACTTCCGGTGTGTAGAATATTAGCACATTGCACTTTTATATATATATATATATATATATATATATATATATATATATATATATATATTTTTATATATGTTTTTTTTTATATTTGACACTGGATATTTATGCTATTTATTGCAAGCAAGCACATTGCACTTTTTATTTATTTACTGACACTGGATATTTATGCTATTAGGTCTACTAATATTTTTAGGTTGATTTAGCGCACTGATTGTTTACAATATTGTACACTATATTTTATAGAATATATTATACTTTATTAGATTTAAATATACCTATATGTTAAATTGTAAAACCAATAATGATTTGGATGTTTTTAGATCCCACTGTCTATAAGAATAGAAGTAGGAATAGACGCTAGGTCAGATGTCTCAGGAGCGGAAAAATGAGAGGTGGAACGCACAATTAAAGCCTCGTTATTGCGAATGAACTGGCGTAACGTCACATCCGTCTGTACACCGCGTCGTTCGTTTTCAGATAGCAGAATGCTGAATGGGGGCGGAATGGGACACGTGGGGAATCGCAAATCAGGCCAGGCTACAAATTGGACACCAACATGACATCACCTCTGCCAAAAAAAAACGCATCAACACGAGCGCGGGTCAAACCTCGCTGACAACCAGCGGGTCACATATACACGAAGTATACTGAGTTATCATATAATACATCCATAAACGTACCAACATAATATAGACAAATAAAGATTATGTATGCAAACATATACGTACATAACTATTACATCAAACACACCCAATTTATTAAAATGTAAGCTAAAAATATAATAAAATACTGATTAAAAAGGGGAAAATTTTTTAATTAATTATAAAATTCAAGTCTCAAACTAGAAATGGTAAAAAAAAATTAAAAGTTAAAATGTGATGATCATTCCTCTCATGTAGACCTATTAAAATGTTATATATTGTAATAAGTCATGCTTTATTTATAAAAGAGTTGATATCCCACTCCACATTCATCCCTTGTGGGAAGTGGGATTGCAACTCATATATCCAGAATGTTTTGAGTCTGGAAACCCCCTTTGTATTGGCCCTACCTCTCCAGGGGGCAACAAACTGATCTATAATCAAAAATGATGTTCCCTTGGGGTCACGGTTATGAAATTTACGATAATGTCTGGGGACTGTATGCTTTATACTCCCAATTTTAATTTTACTAATGTGTTCTGTGACCCTGGTAGAAAATGAACGTATAGTTCGACCCACGTATTGTTTAGAGCATGGACATGTGATTAGATAAACCACATTAGTAGTAGAGCATGTACAGAATCGTTTGATCTGGTACTTGCGTTTTGTTAAGGAGGACACAAACTCCTTGGTTATACGTCTACCACAGGAGTTATAATAACACACGGTGCATTTTTTGCACTGGTAATACCCTGTTAAATCATGGAAAAAGGATGGCTTAACTGGTGCATTAATGATGGTCGGTGCAATCTTGCTGTTAAGCGAGGGTACGCCTTTATAGATCACCTTAGCTCGCTCAGGCAAGAGTGGACCCAGAATCCTATAATTTTTTAATATGCCCCAGTGTTGGTCGAAAATAGACTTGATTTGTTTGTGTTAGACCGAAAAAGATGTAAGGAAAGACCATTTATAAGATTAATTTGAGGTCTGACGGGGTTTATCAATCAATAAAGAAGATCTGTCCATCTCCAGAGCATCATGGAGATCCAGATCAACCTCCTCCTGGTTGTAATCTTTCTCAATAAATCTATCCCTCAGCGTATTGGCTTGAGTCATAAACGTATCCGTATTTGCACAATTTCTGCGTAGTCGCAGGAATTGGCTTCTAGGGATTGATTTCAGCCATGATTTATGGTGACAGTTGTCTATGGGTATGAATCCATTTCGATCTGTTGGTTTAAAATAGGTACTAAACTTAAACTGTCGGTCCAACAACTCAATCTTCAGATCTAAAAAATGGATCTTAGTATAACTAGATTCATATGTTAGGACAATCCCTCTGTCATTGTTATCAAGTCCCACAAAAAAATGTTCAAGTGATTTGGGGGTGCCATCCCATAGAAGGAGGATGTCGTCAATATACCTGGCCTACAATATTAACTGTGGTCTATCCAAGGTATAGACGACATCCTCCTCCCACTTGGCCATGAAGAGATTGGCAAGACTGGGGGCAAACTTTGCCGCCATTGCCACACCCTTCTGTTGTAGGTAGAAGCGTCCATCGAACCAAAAGTAATTGTGTTGGGTGGCAAAATTTAGCAGTTTAACGATATAGTTAATCTGAGATGTAACAAGAGTGGGTTCCTTTTTAAGAACTCATGAACCGCTTCTATACCTTTTTGATGGGGAATACAGGTATATAAAGAGACTACGTCTGCTGTGGCCATAATGGGATCCCCCTCATGAATTTTATGTAGATAATAGGGATTCTAGGAGCGAGGGGTGTGAGGAATGATTTTTCTTTGTGATTTAAAATTTGGGATTCAAAACCCTTAGAAATCATATTGGTCAAGTCTTTCTTATATCTCGATGTAGGGTTGTTGGGCAACTTTCTATATGTAAACTGATCACTCAAGATCTTGTACATTTCATCCATATAATCTGATTTGTCAAGTAAAACAAAAATTTAAAAAAACTGTTGCGCTGTGAAATTTTTGTGATTCCACAAATGTTTGTAAAAAAATCCTGTAAAGGAAAAAAAAGAATATCGTTCATATAGTGCAATCAGTGAATAGACAAATGTCCTTATAATTGCACAAATGGCTGTAAGAAAATGAGGGAATAACGTTCCTATAAGGTAATGTCCACAACTCTTGATAGCTGGAAAAAGCCGAGGATCATTTCACAATGTAGTGACCTTATCAAGTGCATCCCACCACCGAGTGAATTGAGCGATTACCAAATAGAAGTGCTTTGACGCTTATGGCTATCACCCAGCCAGGGCCTTTTCCTCGGATGACACACCAGACTTGTCAGGTCCTCACCTCCCCAGGATGGTCCCCGGTCTGAACGGCATCCAAATAACCCTCCACTGACAGCAGATGTATTTACGGCACAGGGTGGTGGTAGGTGTTCACTCAAAGGTGAAGAAAAAATGGGGGACCATAGGTAAAACCTGTAGGGTATTTATTAGATAAAAAACGCTATACAGCGTACAAGTACTGGCTTTGATAAAACAAAAAATTGATAAAAACAAACACAATTGCGGCAGGCCGGCTGTGATACATACTCCCGTGCTTTGCTAGACAGAGGACGTTACACGCGGTGACGTCAGCACGTCACTACTACCGACGCATTTTGTCACAGGTTTGACGTCGTCATGGGGCACAGGCGGCGTACTGTCGCACTGCTTTTTAAACAAGAACCAAGCCTCGATCTGAATGGTAAGTGGTCTGGTATAGAAAGCGCCATTTTGGAATACCATCTGTAACCAGATAGTTCTCCTATCTCCAAGTGCCACACATATTAAGATATCATTCAAAGAGAAACTAGACTACCTAAAACAATGTTACGTCACCCGCCTAGCTTAGTATCACTAGTCGCTATATATACTGACACGTGGACACAAAGAATGGAAAATGGTCCGTAGAACACTGAACCATTACCTTCTTTATGATACTGCAATATTGCGGTAATCAGGCACGTCTGTTGACACACCACCCACACAGCGATGTAAATCGCAAATAATATGGCCAAATTGTTTCCTGTTTATTTAAAAACACAGAACATAATAATATAAAAAAACAAAACAAAAATCCACCATCACGCATAGGTAATGACCCATGTCAAAGAGATATAGTTTAAAAAAAAAAAAAAAAAACGGCACCATATAAATTCTGAATATGAACAAAACCTTTCTACATCGCATAAGGTGACGATAAATCACTGTAGGAAGTGTCACTGTTTCAATCAAAACTTATTATGGTCAGCCCGGATGGCTACCAACACATCGGCAGACTGGATCCTCCCGATACATATCGTGTGTCAACCAGGTCGGCCAGTGCGGGAAAAATTGGGATAAAATAAAGAAAAAAGGACAAACACATATCAAATCAGCCCAAATGGCTACCCACACACCAACAGACAGGATACTCACGATATACATTGTGTGTCGACCAGGTCGACCAGTGCGGGAGAATGAGCTAAAAAATATCAAACTGATAACGAATGTGCCACGTAAACTTATTATACAATGGATAATTCACAATCCAAGTTCATATAGCAGATCAGATACCTAAATCATATAAGATGTCCAAACATAAATCCCAATCAAGTCTAATATATGTAAATGGCATCTTGATTATGTCTAATTCCCAAATAAAGGGGGACCACACACATCAATAGATAGTCTCTTATTAGAGAGGAAGGCAAACCGAAGAGGGGCATTAAATTCTATTAAAAGAGGGAAAAATTTCAAAAGTTGCCAATTAGCCAAACTCACCCCTATTAATTTCTTAAATGTTGTTATCTTATCTCTTATAGATTTCTTAAACCACATAAGTGCACATAAATGCACTTGCACTACATGATCTAAAACTTCCCACAAGGGTGATGGATGTAAGTTATAATAAGAAAACCTACTCCTTATGACTCAGATCAAGTTCACATTAGTATCATAGATAATGTGTCCACACGCATAAATCTAATGCCCATACAAAAAAACCTACTCCCCACGACTCAGATCAAGTTCACATTAGTATCATAGATAATGTGTCCACACACATAAATCTAATGCCCATACATCAGGCGTTATCAATAAACGCATTGACATCTACATCTATATTTAAGCCGTGGGGAGTATATGTCTTTAGCCTATGTACCCACGCCATCTCTAATTTTGAAATATTCCTTACTAAATTACTCCCCCTCCAATGGGGCTTAAATGTATCTATGCCAAGGAAGATAGTATTAGTAGGGTCCCTATTATGAGTGGTCAGATAGTGCTTAGATACAGAGTGTTTAGTGAACCCCCTCCTGATATTGTTCATATGCTCATTAAAGTGTACACTTGGGGGGGTTTGGTCCTGCCCACATACTGCAGGCCACAAGGGCCCACATACCACCCCCTCCGTGGAGCATGTAACAAAAGGTTAAATTTTGTCGTTTTTAGATGTGGCTATAGAGGTAAAGTTAGTAGTCCTCCTAGCTCTACATCCATTCAAGGAACAAACTTGGCATCTACTACATTGGTATTAGCCTGTAAATTCCCCAAAGAAACAGGGTTTATTCCCCGGTTGGTTCAACACATTGGGTGCCAACTTGTACCTCAAAGAGGGGACCCCCCTGAATGCCACCTGAGGTCTATCAGGTAAGATGGCCTTAAATACCCTGTCGTTCCCCATGATATGCCAATGCTTGTTCATGATATGGTTAATGCTGTGATGCTGATTGGAGAAGTTGGTAATGAAAGGTATACCCCCTCTATCAAAAGCACCATGCAAGGGCGCCCTTTCTTCCAAAAGTGCTCCCCTATCCATAATTTTAACCTGATGCAAAGTATCCCTTAGTACTCTTTCATCATAACCCTTTTCCAAAAATTTGGAAGTGAGGGTCTCAGCCTGTATGAGAAACTGATCTGGCTCCGTACAGTTCCATTTTAGCCTCATATACTGGCTCTTGGGAACTGAACGGAGCCAGGAGGTGTTGTGGCAACTCCCTATCGGAATATATGAATTCCAGTCAGTAGACTTGAAGAATGTGGACGTTACAAACTTCTCGTCATCCACCACTATCTTCAAGTCTAAAAAGTTGATCTTTCTACAGTTGGCCTCATAAGTCAAGTGGATTCCCCTATTTTTCTCATTAGGTGAGTCCATAAATTCGCCCAAAGACGCTCTACTACCACACCACAAGAGGAGGACGTCGTCTATGTAACGTTCCCAAAGGGCAACCTCAGGTTTGCCCTGAGCATACACAGCGTCCTCCTCCCACTGGGCCCCCATAGCCACGCCCCTATCCTGGCGATAGAACTGTCCATTAAACCAAAAATTGTGAGTAGCTGCAAACTCTAAAAGTTCTATAATATACTCAATTTGTTCTACCGCTAGGTGTGAGTCTCTATGTAAAAAGTACTTCACTGCACCCAGACCCAATTCGTGGGGAATAATCGTGTACAGCGAAGTGACGTCAGCTGTCACTAGCCACATACCTTCTTGGGGTTTTAAACCTGCCAGAAGGTTAATGACATGACGTTTGTGTCCTTAATGAAGGAGGGCATCGCACGTACTAATGGTTGTAAAAAGAAGTCTATATACTTGCCCACCCGGGACGTCACGGAATCAATTCCGCTAACAATGGGGGGCAAGTAAGACTCTTGTGAATTTTAGGGAGATAATATATGATCGGTACCCTAGGTGATTTGGGGACAAAAACAGACTCTCCTTCTTATTTAGGATACCAGAATTGATGCCCTTCTGTACGATATCCTCAAGTATGATTTTACATCTACTACCTGGATTCGAGGGCAGGGGGGTATAGGTATCTCCATCCCCTACTATCCTATTCATTTCTGTCATATAGTCACTTTTGTTTAGGACAATAATTCCCCCGCCCTTATCAGCGGGGTGTATTACCAGTTCTTTATTGGCACACAGTGACTCTATTCCCTTCTCTAAATCCTTCTTAGTTTTGTCCTGCTTCAATTTGAGGTTGTCTAAGTCCCTTAAAACTACATCTCTGAACACTTTCAGAGATGGAGCAAGAACACCTGGGGGATTGAACAAAGAAACGTTGGACAAACCAGAATTTTTGTGGACATCCATGTAGGTCTGGAATTTGCTCAAGCCTTTCGGCGGAGCAAACTTCAGACCTCGGTCCAATACCCTAATTTCAGATTCTGTAAGTACATGAGAACTCAGGTTAAAAATACCATTCCCTGTTATATATTTTTCCTTTTGGGACTGAACACGCCTCCCCCCTCTAGTTCCTCTTTTAGTTTGATGGCTCTTTGGATGCCTTGATTGGGCCTGGGAAAATCCCACCCATGTGGGTTATGACTTTCTAATGTATTGAACTGTCATTTGTCATTGGCATGGTGGTTCCAGCTTTTTACCTGCACACCTTGTGGATCACTCAGAATTAAAGTGTTTATTAGCACTTATGGTCATTTTTGACCATTATCTTTTGGAATTTCCTTCCTTGGAAACCATCTTTGTTGAGGCCCGGTCTGTCACAACCACCTCAGCTCCCATCAGTGATACCCCTAGGGGTTTTCTGACTCATGTTGGCACATTGCTACTGCATAGATACAAAGTTTTCATGCTCTGATGGAGATTATATATAGCACAATATACTGATCCACTGTTGTGAGTCCTGTCTTTACCACATTGATGAAACTGGATGGCTATCCATCTCATGCAATCAACCAAGTCCAACCACTGACCTCTTGCATCATATGATTACATTGCTTGATTTCTATATCTTTCTGGTAAGCAGATTGATAGCACGTGGGTGTGGTGTGCTTTCGTTTTGTGCACTGAAGCTTGGTGGAGGATCTTTTCCATATCATCTGTGTTTTGAATAATGGACTATTTTACACAACTATATTTCACCTGTTGATATTTAATTTGAGCGCTGCACCTGGACTTTAATATTTTATTTTTGGTAAATCAACGAACTGCGCTGGCTGCTATTGATATTTTTGTTTTGTTTTATAGTTAGCGCAGATATTTGTTCACCCAGATTTCATATTTTTAACCTAATATTTTAGTGGGTATATATCTATTTGACTTATCCTTCCTTCCAAAGCTGTTTTTCTTTCTGCTGTTTTTATGTAAATCTTGTCTTACCAGTGTCAGATACTCCTTTTACTCCCTTCAACTTGTCACATAATTCCATTAATGAGACCTTACATACATTCACAGCCAAAAATACATCCTTTAATGTCGGTTCTTTTTCTGAGGATGAGCTAAAACCAGGGGTACCTCTATGTTTTGTTCACTCGGCCCGAACACTTATTGCTCTATGTTTTTATTGTTGGGGCAGCTGGTACTGTCACTGAGGAATGACTCTGACTTTTTCTGTCTGGCATTTCCCCCTGTGGCGCTTTGGTCTGCGAGCCCCCCCCCCCCTTGTTAGTGTCTAAACCGGGGTGTGTACAAAATCCTCCAACTTTGCTGCGGCTGCTGCAGATACCTGCTGGGAGTTTTTTTCTTTTGAGGAGCGTAATTGCTGCGTCCCTACATTCTCTAGCTGCGATTGATCCTCTCCTCTTCTTCTTCTTGTTTCCATACCTGTAAGCAGGCGTGTGGATTATTGCAATACTTAGCAATTGGAAAGGGGGGAGGAAAGCCCCAGAAATATACAGGGTAATATGGCCTAGTACCAACAGCCAAAGTTTACATGAGGTTTTACTAAGGCAGAGGATGCAAGTGTATATCTCTGATACTCTGTAGATACTGTAGTATTTGAAGAGTTTTAAACCAGGTATCGTTTATTTACGGCGCCCTCCCAGCAGTACTTTAGTTTACCCGGGTTTGTTATATATTGAAGGTATTTGTCATGAAGGCTCCACCAGTGGCCGGCGACATGGGGATCCTGCCAGTAATCGGCGCCTCAGCATCCCTGGTTCCCGTTCTCGGCTGCCATTGCGCATGCGCGAGCACGCAGACGAGAGCGCGCGTGCGCGAGCGAGCGCGCGCCCCCATTGGCGCCAATGAGGCTATTTAAATCCGTCTGTCACTGACGGTCCCCGATGTCTGCTCTACAGCGTTCTGTGACAATACCTGATCTGAAATCTGTTTACCTGTGTTTGACCCGGCTATCCTTGACCTCCCGCTTTGTCCCTGCATATCGACCTTGGCTTGTCTGTGACCACTCTCTTGTCTTACCCACCTGTACTGCGCTGCCAGCCTGATACCGGACCCGGCCCGTCTGACCACCCAAGTCTGCCTGTTGTTCCAGCCTGCACACAGCTACAGTTTACCTGTTGTTCCAGTCTGCATACAGATCCTAGTCTGCCTGTTGTTCCAGCCTGCACACAGCTACAGCTTACCTGTTGTTCCAGTCTGCATACAGATCCAAGTCTGCCTGTTGTTCCAGCCTGCACACAGCTACAGCTTACCTGTTGTTCCAGTCTGCATACAGATCCAAGTCTGCCTGTTGTTCCAGCCTGCACACAGCTACAGCTTCCCTGTTGTTCCAGTCTGCATACAGATCCAAGTCTGCCTGTTGTTCCAGCCTGCACACAGCTACAGCTTCCCTGTTGTTCCAGTCTGCATACAGATCCAAGTCTGCCTGTTGTTCCAGCCTGCACACAGCTACAGCTTACCTGTTGTTCCAGTCTGCATACAGATCCAAGTCTGCCTGTTGTTCCAGCCTGCACACAGCTACAGCTTCCCTGTTGTTCCAGTCTGCATACAGATCCAAGTCTGCCTGTTGTTCCAGCCTGCACACAGCTACAGCTTACCTGTTGTTCCAGTCTGCATACAGATTCTGTCTACCTGCTATTACCTACTTACCTCAATCCGCTGAGCTGATCCAGGGATCACTTGTACCGGTCTTGTTGTTCCTGCCAGGCACCTGTGCCCCTCCTGACTCCTGGTCCTACTGTCACATCATCAGGGGACCGGCAAGCGGGAGCCGCAAGGGAGGCCCTTCTCTGCTAATCAGACTCACTACTACCAGGGGCGTGACAGTAGCAGACAGCCATGTCTGAGTCTGAGCAGGGGGCCTCTCCTATGGAAGGACTGTGCCAACATCTGGCGGGACTGACCGAGGCGGTAAAGAACCTTCAGCAGGGATACACCCGGTTGGAAGAACGGGTGCTGGCCCTATCCAACCCGGTCGGCCCCGTGGGGCCCTCCCTACCACCAACACCCCCATCTGGGGTAAGTTCAGGTCCGTCGGTGGAAATGCTCCCCCCAGAGCCCCGGGTCCCAATCCCTGAGAGGTTCTCGGGGGCCCGCAACCTTTTTCGGGACTTCCGCAATTCTTGTGAACTGTTCTTTGCACTGCAGCCACGCACCTTCTCCCTGGAAGCCACCAAGGTGGGCTTCGTGATCTCCCTACTTTCCGGAGACCCGCGGACCTGGGCCCACCGCCTCTTAGAACAGAAGGACCCTGCATTGGCCAGTCTTGCTTCATTCTTTGATGCCATGGCTCAACTCTACGAAGACCCCCAACTCTCGGTAACCGCAGAGACCACTCTGCGCACCCTCCAGCAGGGACGAAGGCCCATAGAGGACTATGTAGCGGACTTTAGGCGCTGGGGTGCGGACACACAGTGGAACGACGCGGCCCTGCGTCACCAGTTCCGCCTAGGACTTTCTGAGGCACTAAAAGACGAGCTGGCGAGAGTTGGGGTGCCCCAGACCCTGGACACTCTGATCAACCTGGCCATTCAGATTGACCGGCGGCTGAGGGAACGCAGGACTGAACGTGCCTCCAGTTTTTCTCGTCCTACCTGGATGCTTCCTAAGGCCCCAAGTCATCTGCAAACCGGCTCTGCCCACCGACCTGCACCTCTTCCTGACTCCTCAGAGCCCATGCAGCTGGGGCTCCTGAGGCCCTCTCTAACCCCAGAGGAACGTCAACGCCGCCGGGCCAACAACCTGTGCCTCTACTGTGGGGAGCCCGGGCACTACGTAAGGAACTGCCCAGCCAAGGCTCGTAAGTGCCCCCTCATGCCTGCCAGCCCTCTGGACTCCTCAACCCAGATCTCCTCTCACCTTGCCCTCTCTGTCTCGTTTCAGCTTCCGGGAAGAACCCTCCAGGTACCCGCCATTATTGATTCCGGGGCATGCAGCTGCTTCATGGACTCTTCTTTTGCTGCCCAACATCAGATTCCTCTCCAGTCTAAGACCCAGGGACTATCAGTTTACCTGGCGGATGGCTCCTCCATCCGGTCGGGCCCAGTTACACAGGAGACCACCCCTCTGCCCATGACCATCTCGGGCAACCACCGGGAACTACTTTGCCTGGACATTATCCTTTCTCCACTATCTCCTGTAATCCTGGGCATGCCGTGGCTGAAGGCCCACAACCCAGTTATCGACTGGGCCACTGGGATGGTCTCCTTTTCCTCCCTGTACTGTCAGATGTCTTGTGGACCCTCTAACTCCTCCCAGTTGGCCACTCTGCTGAGTATGGACTCTGAGGTGGACCTCCGTCAGGCCATTCCCCGAGCCTACCACGAATACCTGGACGTCTTTAGTAAGCAGGCAGCAGAGGTGCTCCCACCTCATAGGGCTTATGATTGCCCCATCAAACTATTTCCTGGAGCAGAGATTCCCTTTGGAAGGGTCTTTCCTCTGACAGAGGTGGAGCAAGGCAAACTCAAAGAGTATATTGAGGAGAATCTCAGGAAGGGCTTCATCCGCCCGTCTACCTCTCCTGCGGGTGCCGGCATATTCTTTGTGGAGAAGAAGGACCACACCCTCCGGCCCTGTGTGGACTATCGAGAACTAAACAATATAACGGTTAAGAACCGTTACCCTCTCCCACTGGTCCCCGAATTATTCCAGAGACTTGGTACGGCCACCATCTTTACCAAACTTGACCTTCGGGGGGCCTACAACCTGGTTTGTATTAAAGATGGGGACGAGTGGAAGACGGCCTTTCGGACACGTTATGGGCATTACGAATACCTCGTAATGCCCTTCGGCCTATGCAATGCCCCCGCAACCTTCCAATACTTTATTAACGATGTACTCCGGGACTTCCTGGACTTGTTTGCCGTTGTATATTTAGATGACATCTTGATCTTCTCTTCCTCTCTAGAATCCCACCGCAGACATGTCAAGGAGGTCCTGGGCCGGCTCCGTATCCACGGTCTGTATGCTAAGGCAGAGAAGTGCCAATTTGAACAGGAGAGTATTCCTTTCCTTGGGCTGATCATTTCTAGCACGGGCATCAAGATGGATCCCCAGAAGATCTCTGCCATCTTGGAATGGCCTACTCCGGCAGACAAGAAAGGCATTCAACGGTTTATTGGCTTTGCCAATTTTTACCGTAAATTCATCAAGGGGTTCTCCGCCATTGTAGCACCCATCACCCAGCTGACCAAGCAAGGGACCCGTTTCCGGTGGTCTTCCGAGGCCCAGGAGGCTTTTCAGGCCCTTAAAACCCTGTTCACCTCAGCACCCATCCTCAGGCACCCCGATTCCTCTCTACCCTTTACCCTGGAGGTAGACGCCTCAGAAATCGCGGTGGGAGCTATCCTATCCCAGAGGCAGGGGGACAAGTCCCTGTTGCACCCAGTCGCCTTCTATTCCCGCAAGCTGTCCTCGGCCGAGAGGAACTATGATGTAGGCGACCGGGAACTATTGGCGATCAAGGCCGCCCTGGAAGAATGGCGATACCTCCTGGAGGGGGCTTCTCACCCCATTCTAATTTTCACTGACCATAAGAACCTGGAATACCTGAAGTCAGCGAAAAGGTTGAAACCCAGGCAAGCCAGGTGGGCGCTTTTCTTCTCCCGCTTCACCTTTCATGTGACATATCAGCCCGGATCCAAGAATGTCAAACCAGACGCCCTGTCCAGGATGTACCATAAGTACCAGGAAGAAGCCTCTCCCGATACCATTCTGGCCCCTGGAAACTTTCTCCTTCTCCAAGAGGACTTGCTATCCCAGTTTAAACGCGCTTCAGCAGGGCAAAGGCCCGCGTCCGAAACCCAGCTACAGGCGAAGGATGGCCTACTCTGGTACGGGGACAAGATCTACACCCCAGAGCAACTTCGGGTCACAGTTATGGAGCTATGCCACGACCACGCCTTGGCCGGTCACTTCAGTGTCGCCAAGACCACCGATCTGGTACAACGTACCTTCTGGTGGCCTCAATTACGGGCCGACTGCAAAAAGTTTGTGGACACTTGCTCTACCTGCACCCGGAACAAGAATCCCAAGACCAGGGTCTGGGGTCTCCTTAAGCCCCTGTCCGTCCCAGATCGCCCTTGGAGAATGATCTCCTTGGATTTCATTGTGGAGTTGCCCCCAGCGGAAGGCCACACGACGATCTTCGTGATCGTCGACCGTCTGTCCAAAATGGCTCATTTCATCCCTATGAAGGGCACCCCCTCAGCTCCAGAGACGGCATGGGTCTTCATCAGGGAAATTGTCCGCCTCCACGGGTTACCGGCTAATATCGTCTCGGACCGAGGGGTACAATTCACCTCTCGATTCTGGAGGTCCCTGTGCCAGTCCTTGGATATCGAACTTGCTCTCTCGTCTGCCTACCACCCTCAGTCTAATGGGCAGACGGAGCGGACCAATCAGACCCTAGAGCAGTATCTGCGCTGCTTCTCCTCCTTTGCCCAAGATGACTGGATCTTCCTTCTGCCCCTGGCCGAGTTCGCCTATAACAACGCCACCCACTCCGCTACCAAACAGACCCCCTTTTTTGCAAACTATGGCTTTCACCCTGCATTCCTGCCTAACTCGCTCCCCGACTGCACTGTGCCAGCAGTCCAAGAAAGGATCAATTTCTTCTCCACCAATAACCAACTTCTCCAAGAAACCATGACCAGGACCCAGGAGTATAACAAGGTCATCTTTGACAAGAAGAGACGGGGAGAATTGGTGCTGGTTCCGGGTGAAACCGTATGGCTATCCACCACCAACTTAAAATTGGCTTGCCCTTCACGGAAACTGGGCCCCAAATTCTTGGGCCCCTTCCCGGTCAAGAGAAGGATCAACGAGGTGGCTTATGAATTGGAACTTCCGGATTCACTGAAGATCCACCCGGTGTTCCATGTGTCCTTGCTGAAGCCCGCGGTTAGTAATCCTTTTCCCAATAGGAGGGCCATCCCTCCTGACCCAGTCCTGGTGGACGGGGAAGAAGAGTTCGAGGTGGAGGCTATCCTTAATTTCAGAAGAAGGCAGAACCAAAACCAGTTCCTAATCAAGTGGAAGGTGTATGGCCCCGAAGAAAACTCCTGGGAGCCCGAGGAGAACATCCACGCTAAGAGTCTAGTCCAGTCCTTTAAGAGAGCCCATCCTGAGAAATTTGCCCCGAAGGGCATCCGGAGGCTGCCCCTTAGGGGGGGGCAATGTCATGAAGGCTCCACCAGTGGCCGGCGACATGGGGATCCTGCCAGTAATCAGCGCCTCAGCATCCCTGGTTCCCGTTCTCGGCTGCCATTGCGCATGCGCGAGCGCGCGCGTGCACGCTCGCGCGAGCGCGCGCGTGCACGCTCGCGCCCGCAGACGAGAGCGCGCGTGTGTGAGCGAGCGCGCGCCCCCATTGGCGCCAATGAGGCTATTTAAATCCGTCTGTCACTGACGGTCCCCGCTGTCTGCTCTACAGCATTCTGTGACAATACCTGATCTGAAATCTGTTTACCTGTGTTTGACCCGGCTATCCTTGACCTCCCGCTTTGTCCCTGCATACCGACCTTGGCTTGTCTGTGACCACTCTCTTGTCTTACCCACCTGTACTGCGCTGCCAGCCTGATACCGGACCCGGCCCGTCTGACCACCCAAGTCTGCCTGTTGTTCCAGCCTGCACACAGCTACAGTTTACCTGTTGTTCCAGTCTGCATACAGATCCTAGTCTGCCTGTTGTTCCAGCCTGCACACAGCTACAGCTTACCTGTTGTTCCAGTCTGCATACAGATCCAAGTCTGCCTGTTGTTCCAGCCTGCAGACAGCTACAGCTTACCTGTTGTTCCAGTCTGCATACAGATCCAAGTCTGCCTGTTGTTCCAGCCTGCACACAGCTACAGCTTCCCTGTTGTTCCCGTCTGCATACAGATCCAAGTCTGCCTGTTGTTCCAGCCTGCACACAGCTACAGCTTCCCTGTTGTTCCAGTCTGCATACAGATCCAAGTCTGCCTGTTGTTCCAGCCTGCACACAGCTACAGCTTACCTGTTGTTCCAGTCTGCATACAGATCCAAGTCTGCCTGTTGTTCCAGCCTGCACACAGCTACAGCTTCCCTGTTGTTCCAGTCTGCATACAGATCCAAGTCTGCCTGTTGTTCCAGCCTGCACACAGCTACAGCTTACCTGTTGTTCCAGTCTGCATACAGATTCTGTCTACCTGCTATTACCTACTTACCTCAATCCGCTGAGCTGATCCAGGGATCACTTGTACCGGTCTTGTTGTTCCTGCCAGGCACCTGTGCCCCTCCTGACTCCTGGTCCTACTGTCACATCATCAGGGGACCGGCGAGCGGGAGCCGCAAGGGGGGCCCTTCTCTGCTAATCAGACTCACTACTACCAGGGGCGTGACAGTATTGAATCAATATACCAAAATATAACCAGTATTATCACTGAGCTTAAAACTCCTTAGTTTATTCACGTTGTAGCAAAAATCCCTAGCACAAAAACAGGGATATGTAGCTAAGACAAAAGTCCCCCCATAAAGAAGGACAGGTAAAAAAATAATTAGACCTGATTTCTGAGAGACCATGAACTCTTGTCTACTTGTAGTTCAGCATTCAGAAAGTGGGGCCATGTCATGGAATAAGTTCTAAGGCGAGGTATGGGTGTATTATCCACCCTAAATATAATTAGTAAATTGAACTGTAATCACAGGACATGTAGAGTTGCCATCATCGCCAAAAATGGTAAATAGTAAACCTCTTAGAGCGGGACTTTCAAGGCAACAACAAATGAAAAATAGATTTATATAAAATTTTATAGATTTATTGTATAAACAAAAAAATATTTATAGCAAAAATATACATTTCCACATGAAGGATAAAAACAAAGCAGATGTTCAGAGATGATAACCATGAGAGTAGGTGAAAATTCCGATGCGTTTCCAAACGGCTAATCATTTGCCTATCTTCCTCAGGGAATTAAACATCACCATCTACAGGATATCAAAACATACTGATTATACAATTTATTTATGTACAAAAACCATCAAGTAACAAATAGTCACAGAGTGAGGTTTATGCAGAGAATATCAACAAATTTCCAAAAAGGTGCCAATAAAACACACTTACATCATGGTACAGAACATCATATATGGTATTGCTTCCCATTCACTTTTAAACCCTGGATGGATGCCAGCCCGAAAGGATTTCAGACCTCCTTACAAGACAGCGTGGAAACAAAGTTTCAGCAGTTCAAATGATGTTTAAACAGTAGTGTGGCCACGGCTGGGAAAAGAGGGGAGGCAATCATTGAAAATGACAAAAGGGGCTGAAAATAGAGAGAACCCCACCCGGCCCCAGGATCCGAAAAACTCACCCATAATAGTTGTATAAAGAATTCCTAAACAGAACTTCTAGAGTACGCCATGCCGGTTTGTGAAGCAAATTCCTACAGCACCATGCTGTGGAGGGGAAGGACGTCAAATGGCGTCTCAGGCGTCCTTATAAAGGTGTTCCTGATCCCGTCCCGCCCCTAGGGGTATCGGACGATGACGCTGCATGCAGTCGGCGTACAGCGTCATCGTGACACGTCCTGCCTGTAGGCTGTAACATGTCCTGGAAACTACCAGGACCAGGATGCAATGTTGCTGGCAGAGAGCGCATGCGCGAGAGGACGCGCAGCGTCATGGGTCACAGGGAACCACGTCCATCTGCGCATCATCGCGCACCGCGCAATCGCCACCAGGCAGTAACCTAGTTTCCCCCAGATGATAGGGTGCGCATACGCACCCTATCGAAGGGCCTACAACTTTCCACCTCATTTAGGCCTGGAGGAGTGGTTGCCCTCAGGTACCTAATCCAGTGCATTTCTCGCTGGAGTAGCACCTTATTCCAATCCCCCCCTCTGATTGGAATATGTATTCTGTCCAAGACTGTAAAGTTTACATTGGGTAGTCTATAGTTGTGTTTTTTTGCAACGTGCCGACCTAGGGGCAGATATAAATTGCAGATTCTCATGTCGTACATGTGTCTCTCAACTCTCTTGCTGAGTTTTTGTCTTGTCTTACCGACATAGAAGGCACCACACTGACACTGATAAAACCACAAGCTAAATGGGCCTGGGCCACGTCAACTTGTAATACCCCCCCATTTTCTAAGGACAAAAAAACACTGGCATCATCACACACTGGAGGGCATGAAAGAATTTTCAGCCCCTCAGTGAGTAAATTAACCCCCAGGGAACCCAATCCCCCTCCCCCAGAATGACAGGAGGGAGGAGAGATGTGCCCACCCACCCACGAAAATCACATTGTGGGGGGATTAACACATAGGACACCCTGGGGTTCAGATGCCAGGTAAAGAGGAATGGACCACATCCCTAAACCATGGCATCCAGCCGTGGTAAGTGTTCCCAATGGAGAAGCAAAACCATTTACATAAATATAATCACATAGTAAAGATAATAATAATAAAGAAAACCCCAAATTAATGATTCCCCTTTCCAAATACACTACTCAAAAAGACACTCCCCAAAGTGCATCAAACCCTTGAAATATAAAGAGAAAGGAGTGGGAAGAAAGAGAGATCAAATAAGAACCAACGAAACCCAGAAATTAATTAGTCCGTTTTACCGGAACTATAACCCTCCACGAAGGGCCTAAAACTTTCCACCTCATTTAGGCCTGGAGGAGTGGTCGCCCTCAGGTTCTTAATCCAGCGCATTTCTCGCTGGAGTAGCACCTTATTCCAATCCCCCCCCCCCCCCCCTGATTGGAATATGTATTCTGTCCAAGACTGTAAAGTTTACATTGGGTAGTCTATAGTTGTGTTTTTTTGCAACGTGCCGACCTAGGGGCAGATATAAATTGCAGATTCTCATGTCGTACATGTGTCTCTCAACTCTCTTGCTGAGTTTTTGTCTTGTCTTGCCGACATAGAAGGCACCACACTGACACTGCATAAGGTTGACCACCCCCTGCGTCTGACATGATGCATAATGTCTCAGGGAGAAGTCTACCCCATTGGGCAGCGTCAGTGTGGTCCTCTGTCCAATCACTGGGCATCGAGCACAATTCCCACATGGAAACGTGCCGTAATTTTTACAAGGGTCCCTTCTAGCATTGCCTTTATATTCGCTTTGGGTCACTCAATTGCCTATTGAACCTGCTTTCTTAAAGGTAATCAATGGAAGGGGCGTCACAAGACCACCAACGATGGGATCCTCCGTCAAAATGGGCCAATGTTTAGTGATAATAAACTGATGCTCATTGGAGAAACGCATGATAATGCATGTATTATCCTCCCCATCTTTTTTCTTTTTGGCTTTAAACAGAAGATCTTTTCTAACTCGATTGAATTGAATAACAATTTAACTCGATTGAAAGCCTTCTTCAGACTTGTTTTTGTGTATCCCCTAATTAGCAGTCTTTTGGTAAGTTCATCGCTCTCTCTTTGGAAGTCCTCCTCGCCAGTACAGTTCCTTCTAATGCGGACGAACTGGCTGAAGGGAATAGACCTCTTAAAGGAAGGCGGATGAAAACTGTCTGCATGGAGCAGGGTGTTCCCTGCAGTTTCTTTGCGGAATAACTTACTGGTAAGATTCCCATTAGACGCCTTCTGAATAGAAATGTCCAAAAAATTTACCTCCTTTAGATCATAACTCATTGTAAAGAACAAGTTGAAAGCATTGTCATTCATGAGCTGCAGACAGTCAATCAACTTCGCCTCCGGTCCATCCCAGATAATGAGGACGTCGTCTATGTACCTCTGCCACATAAGAATGTGGCCGGTGTACATAGACGCACGCTCACATGTCAAAAAATCTTTTTCCCACTCCCCCAGGTACAGATTCGCATATGAGGGCGCACAACACGTCCCCATAGCTACTCCCTGTACCTGGAGGTAGTGGGAATTCTTAAAAATAAATAAATTGTGTCTAAGAATGAAATCCAGCATTTGAATAACAAATGCATTAAATTTCCAATCAGTGGTCGTTCTTTGTCTCAGCATTCTATCTACTGCCGCAATTCCCCGATCATGGGGGATGCTGTTGTACAGCGATTCAACGTCAATGGTGACCAATATCGCTGTTTCCGGGATAACCAGATCCTCAATGATGCGCAGTAAATGAATGGTGTCCTTGGTATAGGACAGCAAGTCCATTATGTGGGGTCTCCGATGATCATCGATCACCTGGCTTATGCCTTCTGAAATTGATCCATTACCCGATATGATGGGTCTACCGGGTGGATTTTTAAGGCTTTTATGCACCTTGGGGAGGGCATATAGGGTGGGCAATCTGGGGTGTCTGGTTCTTATAAAGTCCCACACCTCCCTAGTTATAGCGCCCTCATTGAGGGACTCATCCACCAGCATATAAAAATCCTGGTTGTATTTGTCCACCAATGAGGGAGGATTTTTTTTTATAACATTGTTGGTTATTAAGTATTTTTAAGCACATATTTTCATATTCCAGGTTGTTCATGATCACTATGTTACCCCCCTTGTCGGAACCTTTGATTGTAATCTCTCCGTTATTTTTGAGGGACAACAGTGCTTTTCTCTGCTCTTGATTCAAATTGTGCTGTCCAGACTCCTCCTTAAGCCACTCCAAATCCTTGGTGGTCTGTTTAACAAACAGTGCTAAAGCAGGATTTTGATTTAACTGTGGAAAAAAATGTGATCTACGTTTGAACTTTTTGGGTTCGTAGGTAACATCTTTTTCAATTTCCTCCTCACTCCCCTCACTATCCAAATCATCCTCCTCATACTCATCCCAGGACCCACTCTCCAGCAATAGAAGGTTGAGATCCCTTAGGGCTCTAAAGTCCGCTGCCTTTAAATTAGGTGGCAACTCCCCTTCTTTTTGAATTAGTTTTTTATATAGACTCTTGTAAAATAACTTTCATGCAAAAAGGTTTATGTCCTTAATGACTTCAAAGGCATCAGTATTTTTATCGGGACAAAAGGATAGCCCAAATGAAAGCACCTCATGTTCTAATTTGGTAAGTATATGGGTGGACAAGTTTATAATGTTCAGTCCTCCTTCATTGGGCCCTTGTCAAAGACTCTATCCCTGTTTGGGTCGTTATTAATGGAGGTAACCCCATTTGTTTCAATGTGTCAGGGGTAATTTTTTAAAAAATCATCCAACTGCTGGTACCTTTATTTTTTACGGTTAGAAGAGTTGTTTTTTCAGGATTCCACCTGTTGAATTTTTTAAAGTGGATAAACCTGTCTTACCGTCTCGATCCATTTGTAGATCAATGACTAGTTTTTTTAGGGAGTTGATGGACCTCTCTTTCCATTTCGTGTTGTCTATGAAACAAACCTTTCCTTTTTCCAAATTGTCTGCCTATATGGGAAGAGACTGAGGAGGACGATTCATAAATTCGTAAGTCGTCGGTGTTCGTATTCGTAACGATTCGTACATTTGTAAGTCGTCGGTGTTCGTATTCATAACGCTTCGTATTTTCGTAAAAGTTATTTTTTCCTTGATTCGTATTTCCGTTAGTTTAATTTTAATTTATTTGAAATTCAGACGCATTCGGACTTATTTGTACATTCGTAACATTCGTAGATTCGTAATCGGAGCATAATTCATAATGTTATGTCATGTGTATGCTATTATTACATTTTAAGAGACACGAAAAATTACGAATCGAAAAAAAAAGTTACGAATGTACGAATTTTTTCGTTCAATCCATTCGAAGCACGTTAAGCAACGCCATTGTAAGAGACACGGAAAATTACAAATCGAAAAAAAAAAAAAAAAAAAGTTACGAATTTACTAATTTTTTTGTTCAATCCAGCACGGTAAGCAACGCCATTGTAAGAGACACGGAAAATTACGAATCGAAAAAAAAAAAAAAAAAAGTTACAAATTTTTTCGTTCAATCCATTCGAGGCACGTTAAGCAGCACCATTGTAAGGGACGCGGAAAATTACCAATTCAACAAAAAAAAAAAAAAAAGTTACGAATGTACGAATTTTTTCGTTCATTTTCATTTTCGTTGTTCCTGTTTTTTCGTTTTTCGGATTTTCTTCATTCGTACATTCGTTGTTTCTAATTTGTTTTTTTCGGATTTTCGTTATTTTCGGATTCGTTCGATTCGAACGATTCGTTATTCGTTAAAAATTTTTTGCGAATCGTTCGTTCATTCGTACGAAAACGAACGAAAGAAGACGTAACTGCAGCAAGGATTCTGATTTCAGAAAGGAAGCAGGGGACATGACAACTAGATTTGAGGATCGAGGCTATTCTAAATCCATGATTTCTAGAGCCTTCAAGATTGCTGAGAACACTCCACGTTCTCAGTTAATTTCAGATAGGGGCTGTCTTAGAACTCTCAATAGAAAAGAGTTTTCCTCGAATGCCAATACCCCCCGTGTTCTCAACACCTTTTAGTGTGGAATTTAATACAATCAGAAATATCATTAATAGGTACATTCCTGTACTATTTAACCAGTTCAATACCCGCCCATAGTCATATGACGCCCACAAGGTGGATCTACCATCCTGGGTGGGCGTCATATGACGTCCTCGGATTCCCGGCCGCCTGGGGGGCGCGCGCCGCCGCGGCGCGCGCGTGCGCCCGCGGCATCGCTCAGGACCTGGTGCGAGTGCCCGGCGGCCGCGATGTCCGCCGGGCACCCGCGATTGCCCGTTAAAACAACGGGACCGGGCGGGACCGTGGAGCTGTGTGTGTAAACACACAGCTCCACGTCCTGTCAGCGGGGAGGAGACCGATCATGTGATCCCAGTACAGAGGATCACATGATCGGTCTCCTCCCCTTAAGTCCCCTCCCCCTACAGTTAGAATCACTCCTATTAGGGACACACATTAACCCCTCCAGCGCCCTCTAGTGTTAACCCCTTCCCTGACAGTCACATTTACACAGTAATCATTGCAATTTTATAGCAACGATCGCTGTGTAAATGTGAATGGTTCCAAAAATGTGTCAAAAGTGTCCGAAGTGTCCGCCGCAATGTCGCAGTCACGAAAAAAAAAATCGCAAATCGCCGCCATTACTAGTAAAAAAAATAAATAAATAAATTCAATAAATCTATCCCCTATTTTGTAGACGCTATAACTTTTGCGCAAACCGATCAATATACGCTTATTGCGATTTTTTTTACCAAAAATATGTAGAAGAATACGTATCGGCCTAAACTGAGGAAAAAAATTGTTTTTTTTTAAAAAAATGGGATATTTATTATAGCAAAAAGTAAAAAATATTGTGTTTTTTTTCAAAATTGTCGCTCTTCTTTTGTTTATAGCGCAAAAAATAAAAACCGCAGGGGCGATCAAATACCACCAAAAGAAAGCTCTATTTGTGGGAAAAAAAGGACGTCAATTTTGTTTGGGTGTAACGTCGCACGACCGCGCAATTGTTAGTTAAAGCGACGCAGTGCCGAATCGCAAAAAGTGCTCTGGTAAGGAAGGGTGTTTAAAAGCCCTGTATTGAAGCGGTTAATGACCCTACATATGCTTGAATCCTGACAGGCGGCATCAAAACGGTATCTCAACTTGTTTATGAGTGCTGCACACCGCTCATTCAAATCTTTAGCTGGACCTACAAGGGTTTGAACACACTTCAAAGCCACTGCAGGTTTCATTTTGATTACCCTCCTTTCTAAATCTTTTGCCTTGCTTGCAGTTTCTTCCAAACACTTGGATGCTACTCCAAGCTGCTCCTTCAGTAAATCTCTTTCTGATTCTGCCTTTTCCCTCTTTTCGGATTCAATAAGTAGAGCATGCAGGAAGTGCAAACCAAACACAGAAACTGCCCGCATCTCTTCCTTACTGAACCCAAAACTTTTAAAACTAAAATCTGAGGAAAGATCAGAGACTCCATCCCAAGCTCTGTTCAAAAGGAGAAGCATATCCAGCCAGCTCCTTTACAACAGACATCCACTGCCATTCCACTCCACTCCATTCTGGCCCAGATAGGAAGCGTGCACGCCTTCAAGTCCTCCTGGACACCAGAAACCTTTTCAGCCTTCTGCCCCGTACACACGGTCGGAAATTCCGACGGGAAAAGTCCGATCAGATTATGTTGTCGGAAAATCCGATCGTGTGTGGGCTTTAGCGGACTTTTTCCGTCGGAATTTCTGAATTTGAGAGCAGGACCTAAAATTTTCCGACAACAAAATCCGATCAGACTTTTTCCGATCGTGTGTATAGAATTCCGACGCACAATGTGCTGAACCATGAGTCAGCGGTAATATGCACCTTACCGCTAACCGCCCTGTCCAACGAGGCCAAGACATTGCCTTCCACATGTCGGTAGAGAGCCAGAATGGCCTTCCGAGAAAAAAATAGCCGTTTGGGAACCTGCCACTGAGGTACCCCACATTCCACAAATTCTCGAAAGGGGGCAGAGTCTACCAGCCGAAAAGGCAGCAGTTGCAGTTCTTGTCCTTCTTGGCACCCCCTCTCTCTGTGCTCACGTTACTGCCTTCATCCTCAACCTGGGTACCATCATCAGATCCTTCAAAACGCTGCGCATCCTCCTGCAGCATGTACCCTACACTGTGGTCGAACAGTTCAGGGGACTCCTTAGGGAATGATGGTGGGGCTAGGGAAGGAGTGACTGATGACATTGAGCCAATGGAAGAGGCCGCTTTGGCAACTGCATTGGCAGATAAAATACCCTAAGCCTTTGCGACAGAGGATGGGGAGGATGAGGACGGCTTGGTCATCCACGCTACCAACTCTTCTGCATGTTGTGGCTCAACACGGCCAGCTGCCGAAAAAAGGACAAGCGTGCCCCACGGCCACGTGCTGAGGATGCACCATGTCCACTAGGGCTGCAACTAACTATTATTTTCATAATCGATTAGTTGGCCGATTATTGTTTTGATTAATCGATTAATCTGTTAATAACCTTTAAAAAAAAGGGTGGTGTATAATTTAGTTAATATGTAAAGTTAAAAAAAAAGGCAATTTATTCTTAAATATCTCTATGCAGTGGTAAATATAAATAACAATATACTATATGGTTAGGGAGCAAAATATCTAATCCACTCTGAGAATAACAGACAAAAGAGATATACTGTATATATTATTAGAGGAGATATATACTGTATATACTATTAGTGGAGCGATATACTTTATATACTATTAGAGGGAATATATACTGTATATAATATTAGTGGTGAGATATACTGTATATACTATTAGAGGAGCTATATAATATTAAAGGGTGAATCTGGTAAATATCAGACTCAAAGATCAATTTTTTTTCTTCCTTTAAAAAATTTCATTTTAAGAACGTTCGTTCTATTTTTTTTTTTGACTGAATATTCTCATCTCTAAATGAATCTGTGTGGCCAGCATAAGGCTCGGTACACACCTATGCAGTTTGCTTTTGATCTGTTTCTGCAGTGCTTTTTGCTGTGCGTTTTGATTTGTGCGCACACGTGATTTTCCTGCGTCTTGCGTTTTTCTTTTTTTTTTGGCCAATTTGTTGTTGCTGCAAAAAGGCATTACATGCTTTTCTTCAGCTTCTCTTCTTCTAAGTATATTGAACCAAAAAAAAAAAGTCCCTGACCCTTTCCAAATATGCAGCGGCTGAAAAATAGATGTGAACGTGTCCCATAGGAAACCATGTAAATGAACTGTAGTGCGTTTCTGCAAAAAGTACCAAAAACGCATATATGTGAACCAGGTCTAAGACGTTTAGTAACATAATGGGGTTAAAAAAACTAAAATTAGCCCTTTATAGTACAAACAAAGCAAGTAATCACTACTGTAAGGGAATCAAAAATGGTGGTGGAATATTGCGCCAAACATACAAAAAGGTAGCTGCTAGCACAACAATTAGACATAAATTGTATAAAAATAAGTAAACACAAGTGCAGCGCTGAGGTAGGTAAACAAGTGTCCCTGATTTTCACATAAGGTCCCACTGGAATAAACCAGCCTGTGGGAACTGCTGTGAGCCAGGAGTTTAATAAATGTCCCCGTGAATGGGGGTACCAGCCGGATTACTCCGCTGGTACGTACAAAAAGTGAAGTGATTGAAAACTACGTTTAGTAATAATAAGTGTAAGCAATACAACAATAATAAACATAAAATTTGTTTCATTTGGGGGGGAAATGCTAGGTATTTTGCCCCAATGGCCCGTGGACAAAGAGCGAATCAGCCCCTGATTGGAGCAGGCTCTTACTCAATCACCTTCAGGTGCCACAACCTTGTGAAACGTAGACTCTTAACGTGTCAAAAAAGAGAAAAGTTCAAAAACAACTTTCTGGGGGGTATGGTATAAGTGTAACAGATATAGGAGGGAATTACATAATGCTGACCCTCAGACATATGTCACATTCACTACCATACATAGGGGCATACACTGCCTATCCGGAAGCAGCAAAACTAAACCAAATAAATGGTATGTGACTGGTTCCACCGTACACCCAGACCTGTAAGCAAGAAAAAAGGAAAAAATCCTTTTGTGCTAAGGTAAGGAATAGCCGACTTAAGAAATGCTTACATCAACCATATGCTCATAAAAAGGCATAAGGGTAGTCCTGTTAATAAGGGAAAAAACAGCAAAACAGTTCGATCTGCAGTGTCTTCAATAGATGTAGTGTGTCGCTGGAGATATTCAAGATGTGTGGTCAACTTAACAGGCTCTAAGTAGACAGTATAGATGGGTACTCTTACCAGAGCTGATGGACTCACACCTCTCGGGGTGAGTCGACAGGGCTTGTACCGGATACACCGGATAGGTGATAAGTATGTTGCAATCTGCCAAGTTTCACTGGACTGTTTATCCAAGCCTCAATGTAGTCGCTTACCTACAGCTTGATGGAAGAGCCAGGTCAAAAAGTGGGCAGTGGCAATACTTCTATGGAGGGTCTTTATCCACAGCAGCTCAGGCAGAGAAGGAAACAGAGAGAGAGAGGCAACTCCTCATAGTGTAAAACCAATTTCCCAATTGGCGTTTATTGGATAAAAAAGTTTAAAAACATTTGCGCAAAAAGTTAAAATGTGGCTTCGGTAGACATCCAACCCTACATGTTTCGCCTCCTGAAGGCTTCAACTGGGGTATATACCCCAGTTGAAGCCTTCAGGAGGCGAAACATGTAGGGTTGGATGTCTACCGAAGCCACATTTTAACTTTTTGCGCAAATGTTTTTAAACTTTTTTATCCAATAAACGCCAATTGGGAAATTGGTTTTACACTATGAGGAGTTGCCTCTCTCTCTCTGTTTCCTTCTCTGCCTGAGCTGCTGTGGATAAAGACCCTCCATAGAAGTATTGCCACTGCCCACTTTTTGACCTGGCTCTTCCATCAAGCTGTAGGTAAGCGACTACATTGAGGCTTGGATAAACAGTCCAGTGAAACTTGGCAGATTGCAACATACTTATCACCTATCCGGTGTATCCGGTACAAGCCCTGTCGACTCACCCCGAGAGGTGTGAGTCCATCAGCTCTGGTAAGAGTACCCATCTATACTGTCTACTTAGAGCCTGTTAAGTTGACCACACATCTTGAATATCTCCAGCGACACACTACATCTATTGAAGACACTGCAGATCGAACTGTTTTGCTGTTTTTTCCCTTATTAACAGGACTACCCTTATGCCTTTTTATGAGCATATGGTTGATGTAAGCATTTCTTAAGTCGGCTATTCCTTACCTTAGCACAAAAGGATTTTTTCCTTTTTTCTTGCTTACAGGTCTGGGTGTACGGTGGAACCAGTCACATACCATTTAATTGGTTTAGTTTTGCTGCTTCCGGATAGGCAGTGTATGCCCCTATCTGTGGTAGTGAATGTGACATATGTCTGAGGGTCAGCATTATGCAATTCCCTCCTATATCTGTTACACTTATACCATACCCCCCAGAAAGTTGTTTTTGAACTTTTCTCTTTTTTGACACGTTAAGAGTCTACGTTTCACAAGGTTGTGGCACCTGAAGGTGATTGAGTAAGAGCCTGCTCCAATCAGGGGCTGATTCGCTCTTTGTCCACGGGCCATTGGGGCAAAATACCTAGCATTTCCCCCCCAAATGAAACAAATTTTATGTTTATTATTGTTGTATTGCTTACACTTATTATTACTAAACGTAGTTTTCAATCACTTCACTTTTTGTACGTACCAGCGGAGTAATCCGGCTGGTACCCCCATTCACGGGGACATTTATTAAACTCCTGGCTCACAGCAGTTCCCACAGGCTGGTTTATTCCAGTGGGACCTTATGTGAAAATCAGGGACACTTGTTTACCTACCTCAGCGCTGCACTTGTGTTTACTACTGTAAGGGGTTAATTTTTTTCTGTAGAACTGTGAAAGTAATATTTACAGTAGCGATGATTTGCTCTTTTTGTACTATAAATGGCTAATTTTAGTGTTTTTTAACCCCATTATGTTACTGGCCGATTAATTGATTATGAAAATAGTAATCGATTAATTTCATAATTGATTAGTTGTCGATTGATAGATTAGTTGTTTCAGCCCTAGTGTCCACGACCAGCACTGTTGGCTGTAGACACAGAACCTGCTTGCCCTCTTTTAGTGGCATGTGAGCGCCTGCCTCTCCTTGGTGGCCTTCCAGACATACTGTACAATTAGATTAGCAAAACAACGCCTGAAGTTTACTAAAAACAGTACTCTAGAAATGGCCTACAGACAGGTATAGGCTTGGCTAGACTATGTATATGTATATATATATATATATATATATATATATATATATATACAAGCCTGTGTATATATATATATATATATATATATATATATATATATATATATATATATATATATATATATATTAAATGAACTGCAGCTCACTGAGTCACCTGCCTGAAAGTGTCTTTGAACATGTACTGCAGGAATAGCCTACTGTCAGGTATAGGCTTGGCTGCACTACAATGCAGTGGATATATATTTTATGAACTTCACCTCACTGAGTCACCTGCCTGAAAGTGTCTTTGAACATGTACTCCAGGAATTGCCTACAGTCAGGTATAGGCTTGGCTGGACTACAATGCAGTGGCTATATATTTTATGAACTGCACCACACTGAGTCACCTGCCTGAAAGCGTCTTTGAACACGTACTCCAGGAATGGCCTGCAATCAGGTATAGGCTTGGCTGGACTACAATGCAGTGGATATATATTTTATGAACTGCACCTCACTGAGTCACCTGCCTGAAAGTGTCTTTGAACACGTACTCCAGGAATGGCCTACTGTCAGGTATAGGCTTGGCTGGACTACAATGCAGTGGATATATATTTTATGAACTACACCTCACTGAGTCACCTGCCTGAAAGTGTCTTTGAACACATACTCCAGGAATGGCCTACAGTCAGGTATAGGCTTGGCTAGACTATATATATATATATATATATATATATATATATATATATATATATATATATATATACACAAGCCTGTATATATATATATGAAATACACTGCAGCTAACTGAATCAACTGACTGCCCGAAGTATATTAGAAAAAGTACAGCAGGAACGGTCTGCCGTGAGATCTAGATAAACTGGATACAGTGGATATATATATAGCAGTCTGACTGTATATATATATATGAAATACACTGCAGCTAACTGAATCAACTGCCTGCCTGAAGTAGATTAGAAACAGTACAGCAGGAATGGTCTGCAGTGAGATCTAGCTAAACTGGATACAGTGGATGTATATATATATATATATATATATATATATATATATATTATGTAGAGGGTCAGCCTGGGGCAGGGTTAAGAAGGAGTTAATCAAAGAAGGCCGGCTCTTCCCCTTCAGACCTGCTTATTATCAGGTGTGCTGAAAGTTTCAGTGTGGAGCTGTTTTGAGTAGGAGAGAGAGACACAGCAGCACACTGTGTGGAAATGTCCATTGCTGGATGGTGTACCTGCTGGGTGAGCTTATAAACCACATAAAGACTGTAGCTCTGATTGGAGCCATGAACTGTTATCTGTAAGCCTGTGTGCTGCTGAACTGTACCTGTGCACACATCCGTGTGATAAGACAAGTCTGTCTGGCCTTATGTTTATTTATTTTTTTGCTATTTTGCTGAATAAAGCCACTTTTATTTTACTGGACTGCCTCTGAGCCTTACTGAGTCAACAGATAGCGGGATTACAAAAGGCGGTGACACAGCAGGCTGAAATGATGAAAGGTGACCTCGCTGTAAAGAGTGGCCCTCGGAAGGCAGTGCAGCGGACCCTGCAAAAGATGACGGCCTTAGACCATGTGGAAGCATACCTAGCGATGTTTGAGCAGCAAGGGAAGGTCTGCCTGATAAAGACTGGGCAGATGTACTGGCTCCTTTCCTGACCGCAGACCCCCAACAAGCGTACTGTGACTTGGCCCCTGAATCAGCACGGGATTATAAGCTTCTGAAAGCAGAAATCCTAGCAAGGCTGGGAGTGACTGTCGCTTTAAGGGCGAACCGTGTCCATGACTGGCGCTTTGACAAGACTAAGCCGGCCCGTGCGCAGCTCTACCACCTGATGCACTTGTTCCAAGATTGGCTGAAACCTGAGGAAAAGACACCCAGTCAGATTGTGGAGAGAGTCGCACTCGACCGTTTTCTGCATGGACTACCCAGAAAGCTCCACCAAGCCTCAGTCCCTGGATGAGATGGCTGCAGCTGTTGAACGCTACAGTTGTGCAGAAAAGGTCCAGGAGAGTCCCTCTGTTACCAGAGAGCTGGTCCGTTCTAAGGAAGTGCGTTCCAGCATGAAGATGGCACCAGTTGAACGCATGGTGTATGCTCGGGTGCCTGACACTCCCACTAGGAGCACCCTAACGACAAACCCTCATAAGAATCGGCAGGGAGAATGGGAACCCCGTGAGATTCGCTGTTGGTCCTGCCAACAACTGGGTCATATGGCGGCCCAGTGTCCAAGACGGGAGGAGCCAATGGAATGTGACATGGCTCTATGTTTGCTTTTGCCACTGGTCCCATGAACAGTCTAAGCCCACTTGAGACTGTGGTGCGGGTTAATGGGCAGAAGGTTGTAGCACTTCTTGACTCTGGGAGTGGGGTTACCCTGCTCCGATCGGACAGGTTACGGGGTAATCTGATACCCAGAAAAAAGATTGGAGTGGTCTCTGTACATGGGGTTGTCAAGGACTATCCAATGGCCCATGTAACCCTGTCCACAACCGCAGGAACTGCTACACTGAGAGTTGGGGTGATCCCAGGGTTACCCCATGATTTACTAATTGGGCGAGACTGCCCCCTGTTTTGGGATTTGTGTGAACAAAGGTTCAGGGGCCTCCCCTAAAAAGAAGAAACCCCCATGTATAGTGTTAAATATTGTGTTGCTTGAGGTAAACAGTAAAGAAATATGTCAGATGTGTGAACCTGCAGGAGCTGACCTAGATCCTCTGGAGGTATTTGTAGGGTTGGAGCAGAGAGTTCTCCCTCTGGGCCTAACTTGTCATATCTTGGGGGTTCCCGAAGTGATTTTTTTGGTGCTCAGATGAAGGACTCCCCTTTGGTCCCCGCCAGGGAACAGGTCACATCATTGAGTGGTGAGCCACAGCATCCTGCGGAAGATATGCACTCTTCCTGAGTTGCTGTGCATCATACTCTATGCTACAGGGTAGCCAAAAGTCGCAAAGGGCTTAAACATGGGCATAAACCATTAGTGAGGACCCGGAGGGGGGTGGCCTAGAGGTCGGCCAGGGTCAGAGAGTCTAAACCTGGGGATCAAGTGCTAGTGGTTGAGCCTACTGTGGAGAGCAGGTCTCTCACGGAGGGACAGGAACCCTCTGAGATAGTAGAAAAGGTTGGCGCTGCTCTCAGTGATAACGAAGGTAGAATCTGTGCTGGTGACTTTTTACAGCCAATGCTACCAAACGACCATGTTGAGGATTGCCTGGCTGAATTCTAAAACATGGCATTGTTTAAAAACTGGCCCAGAAGCCGCTGGGCTGAATTGGTGCAACCGCTCCTCACAAAGGAGTAACAGGAAGTGTACCGCCTAATGGAAACTGATATAAATGACTATGATCGGTTTACAGCAGCAATCCGGTCTAGAAATGATGTGGATGCAGAGGAGGAAGGGGGCATAGACCTGGGTCTATGCCCACTGGATTTGTGATGTCCAGACCCCTGGCCTGGAACAGAGGGGGGGGGGGGGATATGTAGAGGCTCAGCCTGGGGCAGGTTTAAGAAGGGGTTAATCAAAAAAGGCAGGTTCTTCCCCTTCAGACCTGCTTATTATCAGGTGAAAGTGTCAGTGTGGAGCTGTTTTGAGTAGGAGAGAGAGAGACACAGCAGCACGCTGTGTGGAAATGTCCATTGCTGGATGGTGTACATGCTGGGTGAGCTTATAAACCACATAAAGGCTGTAGCTCTGATTGGAGCCATGAACTGCTATCTGTAAGCCTGTGTGCTGCTGAACTGTACCTGTGCGCACATCTGTGTGATAAGACAAGTCTGTCTGGCCTTATGTTTATTTCTTTTTTTGCTATTTTGCTGAATAAAGCTGAACCATATACAGGTCCTTCTCAAATAATTAGCATATTGTGATAAAGTTCATTATTTTCTGTAATGTACTGATAAACATTAGACTTTCATATATTTTAGATTCATTACACACAACTGAAGTAGTTCAAGCCTTTTCTTGTTTTAATATTGATGATTTTGGCATACAGCTCATGAAAACCCAAAATTCCTATCTCAAAAAATTAGCATATCATGAAAAGGTTCTCTAAACGAGCTATTAACCTAATCATCTGAATCAACTAATTAACTCTAAACACCTGCAAAAGATTCCTGAGGCTTTTAAAAACTCCCAGCCTGGTTCATTACTCAAAACCGCAATCATGGGTAAGACTGCCGACCTGACTGCTGTCCAGAAGGCCATCATTGACACCCTCAAGCAAGAGGGTAAGACACAGAAAGAAATTTCTGAACGAATAGGCTGTTCCCAGAGTGCTGTATCAAGGCACCTCAGTGGGAAGTCTGTGGGAAGGAAAAAGTGTGGCAGAAAACGCTGCACAACGAGAAGAGGTGACCGGACCCTGAGGAAGATTGTGGAGAAGGACCGATTCCAGACCTTGGAGGACCTGCGGAAGCAGTGGACTGAGTCTGGAGTAGAAACATCCAGAGCCACCGTGAACAGGCGTGTGCAGGAAATGGGCTACAGGTGCCGCATTCCCCAGGTCAAGCCACTTTTAAACCAGAAACAGCGGCAGAAGCGCCTGACCTGGGCTACAGAGAAGCAGCACTGGACTGTTGCTCAGTGGTCCAAAGTACTTTTTTCGGATGAAAGCAAATTTTGCATGTCATTCGGAAATCAAGGTGCCAGAGTCTGAGGAAGACTGGGGAGAGGGAAATGCCAAAATGCCTAAAGGCCAGTGTCAAGTACCCACAGTCAGTGATGGTCTGGGGTGCCATGTCAGCTGCTGGTGTTGGTCCACTGTGTTTTATCAAGGGCAGGGTCAATGCAGCTAGCTATCAGGAGATTTTGGAGCACTTCATGCTTCCATCTGCTGAAAAGCTTTATGGAGATGAAGATTTCATTTTTCAGCACGACCTGGCACCTGCTCACAGTGCCAAAACCACTGGTAAATGGTTTACTGACCATGGTATTACTGTGCTCAATTGGCCTGCCAACTCTCCTGACCTGAACCCCATAGAGAATCTGTGGGATATTGGGAAGAGAAAGTTGAGAGACGCAAGACCCAACACTCTGGATGAGCTTAAGGCCACTATCGAAGCATCCTGGGCCTCCATAACACCTCAGCAGTGCCACAGGCTGATTGCCTCCATGCCACGCTGCATTGAAGCAGTCATTTCTGCAAAAGGATTCCCTATCAAGTATTGAGTGCATAACTGAACATAATTATTTGAAGGTTGACTTTTTTTTGTATTAAAAACACTTTTCTTTTATTGGTCGGATGAAATATGCTAATTTTTTGAGATAGGAATTTTGGGTTTTCATGAGCTGTATGCCAAAATCATCAATATTAAAACAAGAAAAGGCTTGAACTACTTCAGTTGTGTGTAATGAATCTAAAAATACAGAAAATATGAAAGTCTAATGTTTATCAGTACATTACAGAAAATAATGAACTTTATCACAATATGCTAATTTTTTGAGAAGGACCTGTAGGCGGACTTATTCAGCTTGCAGCCTGACATAAAGCTGCAAAACAAAGCAAATATAGCACACAGAAAATGTTTGTATTTAATTATTTTTATTAGGAATTAATCAACTTAGTTATTTTTTATATTTTTTTACACACACGATCGGGCATGCATGAGATTACAGTGGGGAAACATCTTCTAAAATAGTAAGTAACTGATTATGCATGCAGTATACTGTGTAATGATTGTAAATACATTTTTAAAACTAAGTAGATGAAAATTCCGATGGGGAATGCAGAGTTTACTTTCTCTTTAACCACTTCAGCCCCGGACCAATTGGCAGCCAAAGGACCAGGCCCCTTTTTGCGATTCGGCACTGCGTCGCTTTAACTGACAATTGCGCGGTCGTGCGACGTGGCTCCCAAACAAAATTGACGTCCTTTTTTTCCCACAAATAGAGCTTTCTTTTGGTGGTATTTGATCGCCCCTGCGGTTTTTATTTTTTGCGCTATAAACAAAAATAGAGCGACAATTTTGAAAAAAATGCAATATTTTTTACTTTTTGCTATAATAAATATCCCCAAAAAATATATAAAAAAACATTTTTTTTCCTCAGTTTAGGCCGATAAGTATTCTTCTACATATTTTTGGTAAAAAAAAAATCGCAATAAGCGATTATTGATTAGTTTGCGCAAAAGTTATAGCGTTTACAAAATAGGGGATAGTTTTATAGCATTTTTATTAATATTTTTTTTTTATTAGTAATGGCGGCGATCAGCGATTTTTATTGTGACTGCGACATTATGGCGGACACATCGGACATTTTTGACACATTTTTGGGACATTTGTCATTTATACAGCAATCACTGCTATTTAAATAGCACTGATTCCTATGTAAATGACAGTTGTAGTGAAGGGGTTAACCACTAGGGGGCGGGGAAGAGTCAGTGTGACGTGTTGTGTTTTTTTTTACAGTAGGGGGGCGTGGCTGTACGTCTGACGTCATTGATCGGCGTTCCCGATGACAGGGAACCACCGATCACTGACAGTCAGTGTAGGAAGCGCGGGGAGAGGTTTGTTTACATAGACCTCTCCCCGTTCTTCAGCTCCGTAACCCGATCGCGGGATACCAGCGGCGATCGGGTCCGCTGGTCCCGCGGCCGTGGTCACGGAGCTCCCAGGTACGTGATTTTGCCTGCCCGTGCCATTCTGCTGACGTATATATGCAGTGGCCGGTCGGGAAGCGGTTAAAGAATACCGGCATTTCCCAGCAATAATGTAAAAAAACGGCATAGGTCCCCCCCCCTCCAGTCCATACCGGGCCCTTCAGGTCTGGTATGGATTTTAAGGGGAACCCCAAGTCAAAATTAAAAAAAAAAAAGTACCCCCAAAAATCCATACCAGACCCTTACCTGAGCATGCAGCCAGGCCGGTCAGGAAAGGGGAGGGAACGAGCGAGCGCCCCCCCTTCTAAACCATACCAGGCCACATGCCGTCAACATGGGGGGGTGGGTGCATGTTGATGGGGACAAGGGCCTCTTCCTGACAACCCAGGACTGTGGCTGTCAGGGTCTGCGGGCCGGGGGCTTATCGGAATCTGGAAGCCCCAGATCACGGCTCCCCCCCCTATGTTAATCGGTATCGGGTATATCATAGTCACCAAAAAAGTATCAAAGTAAAAACCACAAGAAACTGTTTTTGACAAGTCCTTTATTAAAAAAAAAAAAAAAAAAATATATATATATATATATATATATATATATATATTAGTGTCCCTCGATGTATATCCATCGTCAATCACGGACACGAAAAATAGAAAAAAAAAAATGCTCTGCCTCCTGGGAGGCTACACGCCATCTGCCTGCTCTGCGCTTTGACAGTTCTTATATAGGTGAGGGGCGGGGCCATCCCCTTCTGATGTCACGTGACATCATGGACTTGTAAAACCTTTTTCTGTTGCCGGCATTCTTTATCTTTACATTCATCTGTCAGTGGGGAAGCCAGCTGACAGATGATGACTCATGGTTGTTAGGGACGCGGTCAGCTGGCTTCCCGGCCCGCTGCTTTAACAACCAGCTATTTCTTTGCACAGAATTTGAATCGGTCAATTGTTTTTCGACCAATCTGAATTCTAATTGTTCTGAAAAGTTGTAATTCATTAGAAAAATTATTTTAACGTATTTTAACAAAATGTGTTACTATTTATTACTATTTCATTTGGAGATTCTGATACATCCAAATTTCCAAATAACCAACAATTCGTCCGAAGTTGTATTCGGACCAAAACGAATTGCACATGTCTAGGCTGTACCTTAAAGTTGTTTTAAAGCCTAAACATTTTTTACCTAAATTCATTCCTTGCATTAAGGCATCAGCATCCCACCTCAACACCCCTTTTACTCTCCTGAGCCCTCATTCAATCCAGCGCTGTCCACATCTGCAGCTCTTCTATCCCCTAACCTCTGAGACTCGCTGGCTTTGTTGGGGCACTGGGAGCCATTGGTTCCCAGGACTGTCAATCAAAGCCAGTGATGAGGGAGTGGGTGAGTGTAGTTCCCGCTGTCCCGCTGTCTGTGACAATGGACACAGCAGCGGGGTGCAGGAGTGAGCCCATGGGAAGCTGCTTCCCTCAAGTGCACTGGACAGAGAGTAGGGGCCAGGAGCGCCAACAGAGGAACCAAGAAGAGGAGGTTTGCGACCGGCAGAGCAGGTAAGTGTTTTTTTTACCTTTACAAAAGCTTTAAGAATACAGGAACCAGTCTGAATAAGGTTAAATTAAGTTTATTAACATAAATATCACTCTTCCAACACAAGCACCGGTAAAGCATAAACAATGTAAAATGAGAAAATAAACATGATAGTGCAGCAACCCAAAAGAGAACCTAACTATGTACAAATGGAGGGAGCACACATGAGCAGGGCAAGGTCAGGACTGAGACAGGAAACGAGGGGAGCAAATCAGGGTACAGAGCACTGGATGCAAAGAGCAGGGTACTGATAGCAGGTTACAGGAACAAGATTCAGGATCAGGCAGGGGCACCTCTCACAGGAAGAACACAGGAGCACTAAACTTCAGTTAAAGCGTAACTCCACTTTTGTAGAAAAAAAACATTCCCCTCTGGGTAATCTATGTACATTGCAAGGATTTTAACAAACTCTGTTGCAGATTCCTACCTTTTGTTACTCTGAAGAAATCCCTGTTTGTGTCTCTGTGCCTTTGTTCTTATTGGGTCTAATGGGAGTGGTTTCATAATTATCCATCAGCTGTGTAGCTGCAGAGCTCTAATTAGGAAATCTGCTGGGCCTGCATCTCTTTAGATGTGTTCCTACTGGGAATATCTCAGCAAAAATGAAATTTTTGTTGCAGGGGATGCCTGAAATCTGACTTGTATCGTAGGCAGACTTTTGGGAAAATTGTTAAGCCAATCATATGTAGCGCCGGGCTCCTGACGAGCATGCGCTATGTGTTTTGTAAATGTAATATTCCTAAAACCACAGTTGGGTTTTAGGGTTAACTGTACTAAATTATGGTTGCACTGTGTTCTGCTTGGCCATAGGTGTTGTTGTCACCTCTGGCAAGTACTAGAACGCGGTTTGGTTGGACGCATTGGGTGCAAATCTCTCTTGGAGCCAACCAGTGAGAGTGTCGTCTCGCTGTGCATTCTGGGAGAGGGTACTTAGGGTACTGGAATCACGTGCTTCTGGGTTCCGGTCCAGAATATATTTCTGTCTGTTTGGTCCTGGTCCTCCTGACCATCCCTCAGGGCCCTTATTACCTGGGGTGCGGATCCATCCAATTCCGAGTCTTGGGGCTGACTAGCCCGAGGCAACGTAAGTGGAAGGAAGATTCTAAGGTGGTCCGGTGCCGTCTTGTCTGTGGAGAGGCCCAGCAACTGAGAGAGCAACCAGGGGAGGACTCTTCGGGAGAGGGCCATGCGCAAGGCTGGTTCCTCAGCAAGAGCCTGGAAGCTAAGTTGAAAGACACCAAGTGAATCCACGCTCGTACGGTATCCCTGGACCGGCTGCAAGATACTGGTTACCGTATGAGGGTTCTCCAAGTCTGTACATATCCTTCAGTTACAACTAAGTCTGTGGAAGAGACTTTTATTCACAAGTTCTACAACCAAGTCTGTGGCAAAGACTTTTATTCACAAGTTCTACAACCAAGTCTGTGGCAGAGACTTTGCTCTATTTGCATGATCTATCGGCTGCTAGGCCTGGTAAGAGAAGGTTTATCCGATAGCTGTGAGAGTCCAGTTGTGAGTGGCTATCCTCTGGATTCTATAGAGACTTCCAAGCATTTGAGCAGTTCCAAGAGTACCTGAACTTACTACCCAAACCTCTATCCCTATTGAGAGACTGTGTTTGTCTACCATTTTTGCAAATAAAAATCCCAAAGTGGATCCAGTGTCAGTTTCTACAGTTCTTTGGGCCATCTTCCTTGAGAAACCCCTAGACGCAATCGAGGCCAAAAAGGTAATGGTAAGACCAAATTAAACCAGCAGCTCCTTCGGGGGTTAGTGCTACACATACAAGCAATTTATGTTTCTGGGGGTGGTCAGTACACATTCTGTGTACAGAACAACTCCAGGTAGCCATATGCCATTGCATTTTTTGAATATTAGAGAGGCTGCAGATTGAAAAGGAAAGGTAATTTTCAATAACATTCAATTACAATATGAATTGTGTCGCAATTGTATATGCTATATCAGCCCTCAAAATTTGTACTCGCCTGCTCGCATTTGGCGAGTACATTTGAAGCGATTGCGAGTAGCAGCAGCCAGGATCCTTCTGGGGGAGGAGAAGAGGCGCCCAATCAAGTGAAACTACTGGCTTTCCACTGTTGTCTCCCAAGTCCCGCCTGTCAAAACGATTGGTTGATAGCGTCCTAACAACCAATAAGGTGCTTGGAGGACCCAGCATTCAGAGGAGGAAGATGCAACTTCCTCCTTCCCCCCTCAAGTGCTGTACTTCCTGCTGATATTAGAAGGGGACAGGAGAGGACTTGCTCTCTGCACTGGGACACTGCTGAACTAACTGGCCGGACTATGAGGGAACCTGTGTGCTGTGGGGATCTGGACACTGCTGATGATGTGAGTGAGGGTTCTGGGGAGAAAGTGAGCAGAGGGAGTCTGACACTCAGAGCAGGGGGAGGGGACAGGGATCACATTAAACAAGTGTAGAGGGAGGACATGCTCCCCCAAATCCTAGAGCTGTTTACACTGATCTGCAACATCTATCCCTCTACAGTGATGTGGAGGGAGGGGGAGCCATCCATCACATCATCCACAGTGCCTGTACCATGCCTGCAGTCACTCTGACGCTCTCCTTATCATGCCTGCAGTCTCCCTGACCCTCTCTTTTACCATGCCTGCAGTCTCTCTGACCCTCTCCTTACCATGCCTGCAGTCTCTCTGACCCTCTCCTTACCATGCCTGCAGTCTCTCTGACCCTCTCCTTACCATGCCCGCAGTCTCTCTGACCCTCTCTTTACCATGCCTGCAGTCTCTCCGACCCTCTCTTTACCATGCCAGCAGTCTCTCTGACCCTCTTTTTACCATGCCTGCAGTCTCTCTGACCCTCTTTTTACCATGCCTGCAGTCTCTCTGACCCTCTCTTTACCATGCCAGCAGTCTCTCTCACCCTCTCTTTACCATGCCAGCAGTCTCTCTGACCCTCTCTTTACCATGCCTGCAGTCTCTCTGACCCTCTCTTTACCATGCCTGCAGTCTCTCTGGCCCTCTCCTTACCATTTCTGCAGTCTCTTTGGCCCTCTCCTTTCCATGTCTGCAGTCTCTCTGGTCTTCCCCACTAGTAGGTCTGCAGTATCTGACCATCTCCTGTAGTGTTTGAGTCCAATTAACATTTAGGATGACCCTGCATACCATGTATGATCTGAATAAAATATGATCATTTACAAGGGGTGTATTTAGGGGCGGGGTTTGGTGGGGCAACTGGTGGCGAGTAACTCTTAAGGCCTGGCTAGTAGCTCAGGACTTGAAATTTTGAGCCCTGTGCTATATTATTTTTTCTTTATTTGCTATTTTTTTCCCACAAAAGTAGAGTTAAGCTGGATACACACTATACAACTTTTGTTGTTAGATTTCCTTTAGATTTACCTTCAACCATGTAGTGCTAGGGCCTGCCTGATTGCATACAAATTGAAAGTGTTTAGGTTTGACCTTTATATTATATGGTTTTGGTAAATCTAAAGGAAAAAATCTGCAGTAAATTGTATAGTGTGTATCCAGCTTTACCCTTTCGACTCGGTTCACAGTGGGGCAACTTGTCAGGCGACTTAGCCACCTAACAAGTCACGCTCCATTCTGTACAATGGAACCGTTCTAATAGGAGCGACACAAGTCACTCCGACTTAGAAAAAAGTTCCTGTACTACTTTTAGGGCTACTTGCATTGACTTTTATACAGAAGTCATTTTGCAAGCCGCCGCTGAAGTCGGATGCAGGTTGCCTGAGGTAGTCGCGCTTCAAGTCGTGCTGCCTCAGTGTGAACCGACCCTTAAGGACAAGATTAAATACCTCCCAGCAGCCAGCTTATCTGAGTATTTAGGCTGCACCTGATGCTGGTTGCTGGGAGGTATTTAATCTTAAAAAACACTCGCTGGTGGTCACCCAAACTGCACCCTGCAACTCAGGGAACAACATTGCCACCAGCGGGTGACCCAGGTACTAACACAAGTCCTGACACTTCCTTTGGCCGAGGTGAAGATCATGACATCATCTACCCACCTTGACCAGTCATTGGTAAAAATACAAAGCTTCCTGTGAAAGTCTGAGAAACACTCCATCCATCTCAATTTTGTTCCAGCAGCAGATGGGAAGTCTCCTGAGGTACTGCTCAAACAGCACTGCATACTGTTTGTAGCTGATGCTACATACTACAATATAATACAGTGCTCACATCTGGAAATAGTTTGTCTGGGCCATGGAGTTAGGCTTTAAACTTTGGTGTATAGTATACAAAAAAGGTTAAAAGTACTGTCTGCTTGAAATTACTAAATAAATGTACTCATATTATAACCAGGGGGTCCTGATCATCTACTTAGGTGCTGTGGCTAGAGTGATCCCTATCTGTCTGGTGGAAATTATGTGAAAAAAATCATTCTAATTATACCAGGGGCATTTTGTTCTTCTAGAAGTACTTGTGCTTCAGAAATACTGGATGGGAGTTAGGGAGTCCAGGGCATATTGATTAGGGACTAACTTGAAGCACTGGCACTTCATTTACCACACTGATTTTTCTGGAACACACTGCACAGTGTTATAATGAGGGCTACATATTGTGAGGTGCAATGCAATAATTAGATTTTTTCATAATTGGTAGGAACTATAAATTGAATAGAGGGCTTTACTTAGGATTTACTGTAAGATATTTTTCAAAATTACGTTATAATATTAGGGTACTAAGGTTTGCTTTGGTTGAAGAGGTATAAATGATTCTTATTATTATGGATAATTTTTATATTGTGATATTAACATGAAGTACTCCTTCTGTGCAGTGTCCTGGAAGTCAGTCCCAGATGACAAAAGATTTTTTCAAGTTCAATGCATCTAAAGGAAGAAGCAAAACATATATTAATGTGAGAGAGATCTCCCAAAGATTCACTCTTCCACCTGGGGACTACATGATTATTCCTACAACGTTTGAGCCACATCAAGAGGCAGATTTTTGTCTTAGGGTCTTTTCAGAGAAGAAATCAGAAATAACGTACGTTTAAGATATACATTGTTGTTTTTTTCAAAGTAACATGTTCCAAAAATAGAACTTAAAGTGGTTGTAAACCTCAGTCATGAAACCTGAGCAAAATACATATATCTGTAGTGTTTACTTATCACTCTCCAAAGCTCTAAGTGTAATTTTTCTCTGGTGCTTCGTTCCTCTGTTAGCAGCATGAATCAGAGATCAGAACGGAGCTTGTCTATTCACAAGACAGTTCTTATGCTGTGTGGAGGGGGTTTGTTCATTTCCTCCAATCAGCTCTCACGCACTATAACTGCAGGCTCTCTGCCACCTCCTCTGTGCCCCTGACAGATGAAGAACACCTCCTCCAGTGGGCTTTGATGTTCCTGTGTCCTCTGAATTCCCTCCCCCCTTCCCCTCACTCAGGGGCTTGCAAAGCCTGTGTCGGCTTCTCCTCCAGCCAATGCGAGGAGGGGAGGGGGGTGGGGGAGTGAACTGGTTGACAGGATAAATAACAGAGAGGAGGGTTGAGTGCAGTGAAGACCTCTCATGTCCAGCTACCCCCTGCATGAACACAGGTATGCTACACATGCCTCTGTGTTATTTCAAAAGAGGAGTCATGGTAAAGAGCATATTAACCTGTTTACTGTGTCTGTTCTCTGAAATTAACATAGTGCTATGTGTAGAGCATACCTGTGTTCAGTACATAGCAGCTCTGCAGAGGAGAGGGAAACTAACAACTCCCTGTCATCTAAAGTGAAATTTTTAATGTGAAATGTTTAGAACCCTGATATTTCCCCAAAGTCTCCTTTATCCAATTGACGACTGTATACTGAACATATACGGTGGCAAGGTGGTTCTCTTGTGCAGAATTGCCTACCTGTGATTGGACACAGTTGGAGCCAATCAGCAGTTCCGGCAGAAGACGTTTGGAAGAGAAGCAGAATGGTGGTCTACCTATGTACACTACAAGACAGATCGCCGTTCTGCGAGAAGGGAAGGCATGGATCTCTGCCTTCCATAGTACAAGCATCTCCCTCATCCCCTGTACCCCTATACAGTCCCATTGTCCCATCCCCTGATTTCATGTACAGTCCCATCATCCCTATCCTCTGTACTCGTATACAGTCCTATCATCCCCATCCCCTTATTTCTTGTACAGTCCCATCATCCCCATCATCTGTAATCCTATACAGTCCCATCATCCCCATCTTCTGTACCCCTATACATTCCCATCATCCTTATCCTATGTACTCGTATACAGTCCCACCATCCCCACCCTCTTATTTCTTGTACAGTCCCATCATCCCCATCCTCTGTAATCCTATACAGTCCCATCATCCCAATCCTCTGTACCCCTATACAATTCCATCATCCCTATCCTCTGTACTCCTGTACAGTCCCATCATCCCCATCCTCTGTACTTCTATACAGTCCCATCATCCACATGCCCTGTACTCTTAGCAGTGTGAAACTAGCCTAAACATATGTACATGGAAGGCTCCATGGCCTCAAAAACATAGAACAATCAGAATAGCCAATAAAATAATAAAATCACAATATTGGCTCTAATTGTTATTACAGTAAATGTAGGCAATGCTGACAAAAGAGTTGTATTTTACTTTAACCACTTCCCGCACGCCATATAGCAGAATGATGGTCGGAAAGTGGTTGTATTATCCTGACTGAGCGTCATGTGACATTAAGCAGGACAACAGACCGTGGGGGCGTGCAGTGATCGGTGGTGTGGTGTGTCAGTCTGACACACCGCATCTCTGATCGCAGTAAAGAGCCTATGACCTAGACTCTTTACCATGTGATCAGCTGTGTCCAATCACAGCTGATCACATGGTAACCAGGAAATTAATTTTATTGGCTTTTCCTCTACTCGCGCCTTGCTTTCTTGACAGGGAGGGTCTACACTAATAATCGGTGCATTGATTATCAGTGCAGACCCATCGAGGGTGCCCACTAGAGCCCACCAGGGATGCCCACTAGAGCCCACCAGGGATGCCCACTAGAGCAAAACCAGGGATGCCCATCAGTGCCCATTAGAAATGCCAATCTGTGCCCATCAGTGATGGCTGTCAGTGCCTCCTAATCAGTGCTTCATATCAGTTCCATCTATCATAGCCGTCTATCAGTGCCGCCTATCAGTTCCCATCAGTGCTGCATATTAGTGCCACCAATCAGTGCTAATCAGTGCTTCTTATCAGCGCCCATCAGTGCTGCATATAAGTGCCACCTCATCAGTGCCACATTTGACATGTAATTTTTTTGGCGGCAGGAGCGAAAACCCTCTTTTTAGAGGGTTCCAGCTCCCACTTCCTCCCGGGGAACCGTGGCGCCGGCAGTAAGTTCACCTCTCCCCCCCTCCCTCTCGGCAATCACAAACACGTCACAGGTCCCAGGTGATTGCCTGGCCAGTCACAGTGCGCAGCACGGCTTGCGCGTGCACAGTGCATGCCCGGCTGTGGAGCCACAGCCGGGCGCCCACAGTGACAATGCTGGTGCTGCAGAGAGGAGGGGAAGACAAGCGGGGCTTCGTTCCCCTGCATCGCTGGACTCTGGTACAGGTAAGTGTCCGATTATTAAAAGTCAGCAGCTGCAGTATTTGTGGCTGCTGACTTTTAAAAATTTTTTTTTTTTTTTCAGAACTCCGCTTTAACTCTATTTTAACAGAAACTGTGCACTTTTCAGAGAGCAGAAAAGGTTGGTAGATAATAGCAGCTCATAGGGTAAAGCATACAAAAAGAAACCCATACTTTTCTCTTTTAAATCTGCATTCCCCTCATTTAACATCACTTCACAGTTTAGTAAACCAGGCTGTTAATCCTTTTAGCATGGTTCATATTCCTATTTTGCCCTGTATTCAAAAGGTTTTGGTATATAATAGTATTTGTTAATTTTCCTTGTATTAATGGTAACAACAGCCGCAATATATAAAACTTAATTTTAGGCTGGTGTGCTTAATTTTCATGAAAGTTTAAGGGCCGGTAAACACTGGAATATGAGTGCCCCTGTGTGTTTCCAGCACATTCCTGTGCAATCCAGTTTTGAAGCCTATTCATTTAAAAGGGCTTCAAAATGCACTGCACCATGGAAAAAGAAGTGCAAGCACTACTTTTTCAGAATGCAACATACCAAACCGCATGATACTGTGGTAACTTAAGATGTGGTGCTCGCGAAATGCAATCTGCATTTGGGGTGCCATTAACAATACATGCAGATTTCAAGGGCAGCGTTTTCACCTCTGGTGCAGGAAATGCTCACGGAACATGCCTTTCCATCACCACAGAAGAAGTTGGCATGTTTGCTCCAAGCAACAGCAAAAAAGACACACATTTTTTTATCTAGAATTCCGTTCTCTATGTGCATTGGTGCCTGTTTTTTTTCTGTGGTCTCCTTAAAGCTGATCTTTCCCCTTCACAGACCAACCATGCCTTTACTTCCTCAAAATGTTCCATAGCAAACTTTCACTTTTTTATTTCAGGTCCACATTATTAAATTCTATGTATATATTCTTTGTTTTGTAGGGAGATTGAAGGCGATATACACGTGGACCTTCCTGATGTAAGTTATTTAAAACATTTTTAATGCTTAAATCTATTTAATATTTTTATAGGTAAGAGGTCACATTTATCAAGGGAATATTCTACATTTCTCTAAGCTCTCCCATTAGGGACAATCTCCGAGATGTCCTTAGTCCTCTTCCTATAAAAATGGTTGCAAAGACAATTCATTATTAAGTCCTATGGGGGGACATAGTATTAAGCAAAAAGATCAGCTCGGATCCTTTTTGTAAAAGCACCTTGTCTTTGCCCCCCCGCCCCCCCCCCGAAAGGGTCAGTTGATACAGTATATGGCTGCACATATTTCCTGCAGTGAGTATTTGTGATGTTGTTTAAAGTGTACAGCCAGGGGGGACTCATCATCTCTACCCATTATACTTATCAAGTTTTTTCCTATTCTTTTTCTAAATTCTCTGTGGGTTTTTCCGATATAAATTTTTGGCAGGGGAATGCAATTCTATATATAACCCAGTTTGATGAACAATTGTGAAAGAAGTTGATTTGATATGTACTTCTACCCTATGAGTCTTGGAATTCCTAGATTTTTCCACATGCGTGCATATTGAGCAATGCCCACATGCAAACATGCCTGACAGAGGAGGCTTTATGTATAGAGGGTCATTTAGACTCCTCCTTAACTCCGGACCAAAGCATCACTTATTGTAGGTGCCTTACGTGCTATAATCCATTGTTTATCACCTAGGATATTCTGTAGTCTTTTATCAAGCATTAATATATGGCTGTTTAACAGCGATTGCAATTATCCCAGTGTGTTCTATACATTATAACTAATCCAATTTTATCCATATCCTTACATTCCTCTTTTCTGTATTTTCGTTGCAGTATGTTTGCTCAGACAGAGTAGATCTGCTGTAGCCTCTGCATAAAAAGTGAGGCTGTCAAAAGTTAAATGTTCATTTTGTGATGATAAATTACAATCACGCTATAATTAGATAGCTGTTCCATGCAGAATTTGTTGTTGATATTAATATGTCACAAATATTTTTACAGCCACCAAAACCAAATCCTCCACACAAGGAGACTGAAGAAGAAAGACAATTCCGCACTTTGTTTGAGCAAATTGCTGGAGAAGTATGTATTAGAGATAAGTCAATTTTGAGATTATGTTTCACTTACATTACGACTTTTTGACACAAATTTTTGTCCTTAGAAATGTCAGAATTGAATAGCATTACGTCCAATTTTAATCCAAGCCATATCTTTTATAAAGGTTTCCTGTGTGTGTCGAGTTGGACATATGGCATATGCAGTGTTTTTACAGTATTAGGCTATGGGTGCAACTAGAGTAAATTAGGTACTAAAAGTTGAGGTATGGTACAGAACAAAATAAAAAAGACAGCTAAGTGTGAATGACTAGTAGGGATGAGCCGAACACCCCCGGGTTCGGTTCGCACCAGAACCTGCGAACGGACCGAAAGTTTGCACGAACATTCAAACCCTATTAGTTACAATCAAGCAACCAAGCTGATAAGAGGCATAGAGGAGCTCAGCTATGAGGAAAGATTAGAGGAACTGAATTTATTCATTCTTGAGAAGAGGAGAATAAGGGGGGATATGATCAACATGTACAAATATATAAGGGGTCCATATAGTGAACTTGGTGTTGAGTTATTCACTTTACGGTCAACACAGAGGACAAGGGGGCACTCCTTACGTCTAGAGGAAAAGAGATTTCATCTCCAAATACGGAAAGGTTTCTTCACAGTAAGAGCTGTGAAAATATGGAATAGACTCCCTCCAGAGGTGGTTCTGGCTAACTCAGTAGATTGCTTTAAGAAAGGACTGGATACTTTCCTAAATGTACATAATATAACTGGGTACTGACATTTATAGGTAAAGTTGATCCAGGGAAAATCCGATTGCCTCTAGGGGGATCAGGAAGAGATTTTTTTCCCTCTGCTGTAGCAGATTGGAGCATGCTCTTTTGGGGGGGGGGGGGGGTTGCCTTCCTCTGGATCAACTGTGGGTATAGAATGGGGTTTATTGGATTGTACGATATTTTATTTTTATTTATTATTTCTTTTATTTTTATGGTTGAACTGGATGGACTTGTGTCTTTTTTCGGCCTAGCTAACTATGTAACTATGTAACAATAGACGCGAACGTTCGAAATCTAAAGTGCTAATTATAACGGCCAATATGCATGTTAATGTCATAAAACAGGTTTGGGGACCCGGGTCCTGCCCCAGGGGACGTTTTTTTGGGAGCAGTCATTTTAATGATGCATAAAGTGAAGTGGCATGTGTTTCCCATGTTTAGAACTATCCCTGCAGAAAATGACATTTGTAAAGGAAAAAAAAGAAGCCATTTAAAACTGCTTGCGGCTTTAATGTCATGTCTTGTCGTGGCAATATGATTGAAAATCTTTGAGAAAAATGGCATGGCTACCCCATCACCCCCCCCCCCCCCCCCCCCCCCCCAGCCCATTACCAGCCCATTACCAGCCCCTTTGGGTCTTGTATGGATATTAAGGGAAACCCTGCACCCAAAATAAAACCCTATACCTACAACCCTATATACTCTGAACAGCAGTATACAGGCGGTGCAAACAAGACAGGGACTGTAGGTTTGTTCTTAAGTAGAATCTGTGTGTAATTTTGAACAGGTACATTTTTAAGTGTAGCTCCATCAAAAAAAATCTATTTTTAAGCCTTTTGGAGAACATAGGGAAGGGTTATCACCCCTGTAACATTTGTTTTGCTGTATATGCACCTGTTCAGAACATTTCACCTCACTTTCTGTCCCAATGACAAATGTTTTTGGAAAAGTGTTTTTTTTTTAAACAAGGATTGGTGATAAAGCATCAGTAGAGAGGAGATACCTTTTTCCCCAAATTAAATCTAACAGGATAGAATTTTCCTTCCTAGGGGTAGATTTCCTCTCACTTCCTGTTTTCTCCTTCCGTTTGCAAGTAGGAGTCGTTTCTAAGTTGGATGTTTGAAAGTAGGGGCCTGCCGTATATACTCTGCATAAATTTGCCCCATTAGATGTTGGTGTTGCCACAACACTGTAAGCCCTCACAGTTACTCTTGGTGGGCACAGGAATGGGCCCTGCTGTGAATTATTAGATCAAGATTTGTAATTGCATGCACCTGTTGAACAGGGGCAGAAAAATTGGGCCTTTGGTGGTGGTGGTGGACGGTGATGCCACAACACTGTAAGCCCTCACAGTTACTCTTGGTGGGTACAGGAATGGGCCCTGTTGTGAATTATTAGATCAAGATTTGTAATTGCATGCACCTGTTGAACAGGGGCAGAAAAATTGGGCCTTTGGTGGTGGTGGTGGACGGTGTTGCCACAACACTGTAAGCCCTCACAGTTACTCTTGGTGGGCACAGGGATGGGCCCTGCTGTGAATTATTAGATCAAGATTTGTAATTGCATGCACCTGTTGAACAGGGGCAGAAAAATTGGGCCTTTGGTGGTGGACGGTGATGCCACAACACTGTAAGCCCTCACAGTTACTCTTGGTGGGTACAGGAATGGGCCCTGTTGTGAATTATTAGATCAAGATTTGTAATTGCATGCACCTGTTGAACAGGGGCAGAAAAATTGGGCCTTTGGTGGTGGTGGTGGACGGTGTTGCCACAACACTGTAAGCCCTCACAGATACTGTACTTGGAGCACAGCAATCAGACCTGTTGCGAAGCATTGCTTAAAAAATGTTAATTACACGCCCCTGTTAAACGGGGGCTGAAAAATTGTGCCTTAGGCACTGGTGCTGGTGCCACAACACTGCAACCCCTCACAGATACTGTACTCTGAGCACAGCAATCAGACCTGTTGCAAAGCATTGCATAAAAAATTGTAATTACACGCCCCTGTTAAATAGGGGCTGAAAAATTGGGCCTTAGCCACTGGTGGTGGCACCCAGAAACAAAAATGTTCTTCCAAGCTATCATCAGGATCATTGAGGAGGAAGAGAATAGTCAGTCAACATAACAGGACAGTCACTCAGCATCAGCATAGGCAGTCTTGAAGGGATGTGACATTTCAACATAAATTATTCTGTTATATCAGCTTCAGGTGCCTGGTAGCTGGTGGTGATCCAAGACTGATTCATCTTTATGAAGGTCAGTCGATCAACCGAGTCGGTGGACAGGCGCACCCTGTGATCGGTGACAAAGCCTCCAGCAGCACTGAATGTGCGTTCAGAAAGAACGCTGGATGCAGGACGGGCCAGTAGCTCAATTGCATACTGTGCAAGCTCTGGCCAGTGATCCATCCTCAAGACCCAGTAAGCCAGAGGATTTTCAGTGGGAAAGGTGTCCAAGTCTGACCTTGCCCCTAAGTATTCCTGCACCATGTATATCAGACGCTGCCGATGGTTGCTGGAACCGATCATACCTTGGGGCTGCGGACTAAAGAATTGTCTGAACGCATCGGTCAGATGTCCACCTTCCCCACCGCTCCTTCTGCTACTGACCGAAGCCTCAGCAACTCGTTGTCCAGGACCAGGAGTTTGTAACCTCCCAGTCTCTGGGAACGCGTTGCACAGACCTTTCTGCAAGGCCTCCCGTAGATGTCTCATCCTCTGCGACGGCAAGATACGGTCCACAACCTTACCCTTGTACCGTGGATCAAGGAGAGTGGCCAGTCAATAATGGTCCCTCTCCTTGATCTGAAGAATTCGAGGATCCTTCTGCAGGCTTTGGAGGATCAGGGAGGCCATACAACGTAGGTTAGCTGAGGCATTCGGTCCGGAGTCTTCTGGGTCACTGAGGACGACATGATCCGCAGCCACCTCCTCCCAGCCACGTACAAGTCCACTGGTTTCTTGGGACTATAAATCATCCCTAAAAGACTGCTGCTGCTGAGTGCCAGGCTCCACCTCCATGCTGACACAATCCTCCTCCTCCTCCTCCTCATCCTCTTCCTGTGTGATGGGTGGGAGAGAAGGAACACTGTCTGGATAAAGGGGGCCTTGAGAGGCAAGGAAGTCCTCCTCTTCCTGCCTCTGTTCTGCCTCAAGTGCCCTGTCCATCATCCCACGCAGCTTATGCTCCAACAGGTGGACAAGAGGTACAGTGTCACTGATGCATGCACTGTCACTGCTCACTATCCTCGTGGCCTCCTCAAATGGTGACAGGACAGTGCATGCATCTCTGATCATGCTCCACTGGCGTGGGGAAAAAAATCCGAGCTCCCCTGACCCTGGTGCCGTAGTCGCACAGGTACTCATTGATGGCCCTCTGCTGCGTGTGCAGTCGCTGCAGCATGGCCAATGTTGAGTTACACCTGGTGGGCATGTCACATATAAGGCAGTTCTTAGGCAGGTTCAACTCCTTTTGCAGCTCAGCCAGTCGAGCACTGGCATTATATGATCGGCGGAAATGCACCCAGACTTTCCTGGCCTGCCTCAGGACATCCTGTAAGCCTGGGTACCTGCCCAAGAACCGCTGCACCACCAGGTTAAGGATGTGAGCTATACAGGGCACATGGGTCAGCTGTCCCTGTCGCAGGGCAGAGAGGAGGTTGGTGCCATTGTCACAAACCACCATTCCTGGCTTAAGCTGGCGTGGCATCAACCACCTCTCGGCCTGCCCCTGCAGAGCTGACAGAACCTCTGCCCCAGTGTGGCTCCTGTCCCCCAAACACACCAGCGCAAGCACGGCATGGCATCTTTTTGCTTGCGTAGCCCCTTGGACACCTACGGAGCACCACTGGTTCCAAGGACAGAGCCCTCAAAGAGGCCATGGAGGAAGAAGAAGAGGAGGGGGTGGAGGAGAGAGGTGTGTCACAACCAGTAGTAGCATTTTGGACGCGTGGTGGCGGAACAACCGCCAACACTACTGCAAATTGTCCTGCATCCTTCTCAGCTGCCAAAAGAGTGACCCAATGGGCCATGAAAGACAGGTAACGTCCCTGTCCATGCCTGCTGGACCATGAGTCAGCGGTAATATGCACCTTACCGCTGACCGCCCTGTCCAGCGAGGCATGGACATTGCCTTCCACATGCCGGTAAAGAGACGGAATCGCCTTCTGTGAGAAAAAGTGGCGTTTAAGAACCTGCCACTGAGGAACCGCACATTGAACAAACTCACGGAAGGTGGCCGAGTCTACCAACTGAAAAGGCAGCAGTTGAAGTGCTAGCAATTTAGCCAAGCTAGCATTCAACCGCTGGGCATGTGGATGGCTAAGAGTAAACTCCTTTTGACCGGTCCAGCAGCTGGGGCAGGGAAATTTGCCTGCTACAATCTGACGTCGGTGTACTGCTAGCAGAGTGCCCACAAGTACTTGGCTGTGACCCAGCTAATTCTACACCTTCATTCCTCTCAGTGCAGCTTTCAGAGAGGACTGAAGGTATAGTGGGGTTGGAGATCCCAGCTGATGAGGAGCAAGGAGAGGTCCGCTTTGTTCTTTGGTGTGGGTCTTTAATGTGTGCTTGCCAACGAGCTGCATGGCAGGTCGACATATGTCTGGCCATGCTTGTGGTGCCCAAGCGGCTGATGTTTTGGCCACGCGAGATACGCTTGAGACATATGTTGCAAATAGCAGTGGTGCGATCTGATGCACTCGTCTCAAAAAAGGCCCACACCAAAGAACTTTTGTAATAACGTGCAGAGGCAGCGCCCTGCACAGGCGGAGCTCTGCGGTGTGATTCAATTGGTGTGCCGCCTCCGCCTCCTCCTCCCTCCGTTCAGGCACCCACGTGGAGTCAGTGACCTCATCATCCCCTCCCTCTTCACCACTGGAGAAAACCTGGCAGTAAGCTGCAGCTGGTGGAACATGACTGCCAGATTGCTGTCCTTGAGCATCCCCTCTCTCTGCGCTCACGCTACTGCCTGCCTCTAGCTGGGTATCATCATCCGAGCCTTCAAAACACTGGGCATCCTCCTGGAGCATGTACCCAACACTGTGCTCAAACAGTTCGGGGGACTCCTCAGGAGGACATGGTGGGTCTAGGGAAGGGGTGCCTGATGATGACATTGAGTATGCGTTGGCAGCTGCTTTGCCAGTACCCTGAGCCTGGGTGAGAGAGGATGAGGAGGGCTTGGTCATCCACTCTACCAAGCCTTCGGTATTATGTGGCTCAACATGTTCAGCTGCAGAAAAGAAGGACAAGCGTGTCCCATGGCCACGTGCTGATGGCGATGCACCACGTCCACGACCAGCACTGATGTCTCTAGACACAGAGCCTGCTTGCCCTGTTTTCTTGGCTCGGGACTGTCTGCCTCTCCTTTTCCGTCTTCCAGACATTGTAGTGGGTAGTGTATATTGTGCTGGAGTCACACAGCACACACACTGACTCCTACAGATGGCTGTCTTAGATGACAACAGGGCCTTAGGGCAGATACAGGCTGAGGTGATTTATTGTGTGCTGTGCTATACTCACACAGCACACACACACACGCTAACTCCTGCAGATGGCTGTCTGGCTGCCTTAGATGACAACAGGGCCTTAGGGCAGATACAGGCTGAGGTGGTTTTGTGTGCTGTGCTATACTCACACAGCACACACACACGCTAACTACTGCAGATGGCTGTCTGGCTGCCTTAGATGACAACAGGGCCTTAGGGCAGATACAGGCTGAGGTGGTTTCATGTGCGGTGCTATACTCACACAACACACACACGCTAACTACTGCAGATGGCTGCCTTCGATGACAACAGGGCCTTAGGGCAGATACAGGCTGAGGTGGTTTTGTGTGCTGTGCTATACTCACACAGCACACACACACGCCAACTACTGCAGATGGCTTTCTGGCTGCCTTAGATGACAACAGGCCAGAAGGGTAACGGTGGTTTAATGTGATACTGCAGTGCTATACTAACAGCACGCACACACTACACTAATCCCCAGAATCACAGCAGATAATGTCAGACTCAGCAGAATGTGTGGGGCGTGTACTAAACCCCCTTAGCTATAATTGGCCACAGGCATCCTGCTTGTGGCCATTTTTGCTCTCCTTGCCGCTGGCTCTATGATTGGCCAAGCATGCAGGGTCACAGTGCATGCTTGGCCAATCATCAGCCAGCAATGCACTGCGACTGGCGCAGTGCATTGTGGACCGTTCGCATCACACAAATTTGATGCGAATGGCCCACATAGTTCTGGGCTCGACAAGCGAATCGAACACCGGGCCCATCCCTAATGACTAGATACAGATGCCCTGTGGGTTCCTGAAAGAAGCATAACTAGTGAGTAAGTGTACAGTTACTCAAGCGCTAATATCAAAATTCCAAAATAATTAAAAAGATAAACAAATGATGTAGCTGCTACCAATAAAAAGTGCTCTCACACTTGGACAAATAATTAAATAATATACACAATAGTGAATAATTAGTGCACTCTAATCAACCCTAATAAAAATAAAATCGATGGACCTTTCAAAATAAACAGTGGAATAGCCAGTTTGTTGGCTCCAAAACCAGCAGTGCTGAAAATAAATTTCTTTTTTTGTTGGCTCCAAACCGGCTATTCCACTGTTTATTTTGAAAGGTCCATCGATTTTATTTTTATTAAGGTTGATTAGAGCGCACTAATTATTCACTATTGTGTATATTATTTCATAACAAGTGAGTATGCACAGTAGATAATCATAGACAGATATGTAATGTATATTCTGCATAACTTATGCCAACTCTTGTATAAGCATATTCTGACATCAGAATGTACATTTACACATTCGGAGTACAACCTAATACCTGTCAGATTGTCAAAGGAGACCCTTACAGCCACCACGGTAAGTAACTTTGCCTCTGTAAGCCCATTCTGATCAAAACCCAATAACTTCCTTAGGTACAACCATACTTTTTAACTGAAAATTTCTCAAGCTATGTCTCTTTATGTTCACTTATTTCACTCTAACTTTCAGTGTGTCAATCTGTGTTATTGACACACTAGTTTATTTAAAAAAATCTTTTTCTAGAAACTGTTAACCAGTTTATATACTTTGTGTCCACAATCGGTCCAGACTGCAGAGCATTTTAGTTGTTTGTTTTTTGGTGCTAAGTAACTATTTTTTTTTTTTTTTTATTTGTTGTATATTCCAAAACATTCTGCAGAGTTTTTCTGTAGACAGGACATTTATTAAACAGAATATGTACAGAAATATAGCTTTTATCTAATATGTTTTACTTTATACTTTATTTTTAAATGTTCTTTCCTAATAAGGAAGCTTGGGTTGGAAAATGCAACTGACCTTTTGAATGCCATAGGCAATATTGTGCAAAAAAAGTCTGGATCTTCAGGTGTAGCAGTAGCCATCTTCCACTTGTGTCTTTTCCAGACATTGTTAGCTCTCACTTATACTCTGAAAAGACTCATACTTAACATGATATTAAACCCTCAATTTTTGAAGCACTTTTAGCAGCTGATGTAATTACTTACTGAGTATGCAGCTACTTTATCTTTTACCACTTCCCGTCCAGCCGTAGTATATAAACGGCCGTAAGGGAGTAGCGCCGATGCGAGTGTACTTACCTGTACGCAACCCCTGCATCCACTGCTTGTGTGCCACGATCTGTGTCCATTGTGTCTACCAGGCACAGAGGAACACTGATCGTTGTATTGGGCGGCTTTGAGCAGCCCTGGTATCATGTGATTGCTGTAGCCAATCAGCAATCACATGGACAGTAGTAAACCATATGTAATTTCCTGGCATTATTGTAACAAAAAACATTTTATGGCTAGATGTTATCAAAACATGATCTATTTCTAAGCCCCCATTGTACGACAAGACAATGATATACCTAAATTATTTCAAGATTACTACTTGATAATTGCTGTGACCCCATGGTCACAGCAAGACACAATATACAGAGATAATAGGAAAAATCATATATATTGTCCTTAATACTAGCCAATGATTTATACCAGATAATACTATGCACCACTCAGACACAAAGGTACATCAGACAATGCATTAATTTAAACAATTAAAGGGTGCTTCTTTCTGAAAAGAGAGTTCACTTATATGCAAGCAGCCCATATTCTAAAAAGAATAGTGTAGTTTAGAAAACTGTTGTGTCATAAATTGAGTAGTTGTACCAGAATACCATAAAAAAAGATAATAGAATTTTTGAGAAAGATTTTCTAATCTATGACAGCTTTTTTCCCTAAAATGTTTTCCACTTATAGAGCATAAACTTGTGGAATAAAGACAAGTCTTCTGCTTATGATGTGACTTTATGTACAGCTACAAATAATAGAAACTATGACAAATCTATCCCTTTCAAAACTGATACCAATGTTTTTATACAGACAATTACACTCTGCATATAATCATATTAAAAATAAAAATGACTGCGCTGCTAATGGTGTGAACAAGACTCACCAAAAAAGAAGTGTTAAATATATAAACATATTGTAACATGGGGGTGTTTAACTCAAGTGAAAAGATGCATTTTTTAATGCAGTGAGTCCTCATCAGACAGGCATATATAGTTAAGGGCCTGGTAGCCCACGTTTATTGAAAAAACAAAAGTCCATCCAGAAGTCCCACGCAGGGATTTAACTTCATTAAGCATTCATAAATGAAAAACATACCAAGCCACCTGGCTCTCTTGTCAGCAGTTCCTCTGCTTGATCTCAACAGAGTGGATTCCTTCCAGTCCCCTGGACTTACTGGCTTCCTTAGTCTTCCCGACTCTCAAGGCTGTCCCTCCTTTCCCAGTCTCTGGGCAAAGAATACCCCTTACACAGGGATGACCCCTCCACAGGTCTGTCTTCATACAGCAGCAGCAAGCTGCTCACACTCCACCATCCTCCACTCATTAGCCCCTCATTATATGGTCTGTGTGCAGCTGGGCACACACCTTGCTTGCTATCGTCAAGACCCGGACACAGTTGGAGATCCCATCCAGAACTAGCAAAACCTGGAGAAAACTGACAGAGCAGTTTTCTCCATTTAAATTCTATAGTCTGTAGATATGCAAACTCTGTATCTCCTTTACCTCTAATTTCAAAGGAACAGAGCTTCGCTCTGCCACAATATATATATACCAGATATGTGAATATTATAAATGCACGAAAAAAATCAAGTGAGTTGAGAATAAAAGGCCAGTGCACATTTAATTAGCAACAATCAGTGTAAACACATTATCCACTTGTAATCGTGTCTAAATTAATCATAATAAACAAAGAAGAATGATGCGAGCTAATCAAAAAAAGGATGTATGTAATGATCAAACAATGTCCATATAATCATGTAAAAATCCCGCTGGTGACAGCATACAAATTGCACCCGAAGAGGAAAACGTGGCCCAACAGAAAAGACCTCCACCAACGAAAGTACTGTCTCTTACCGGACAATAAGATCTCCGGTCACAGAGATCTTAAGAGCCTTTGGCTTGTTCCCCCAGCCACGGGTCTCAGGGCCAGGTAGAATGTTGTCCACTGGGTACCAAGGCAGATTCCCTCAATAGTTACAGTCAGGCATCCTGTTGGTCCTACCAGAAATCTTTTGCTTCCGGAGCTTTCAGCACTTATACGATGATACCAAAGGGACACCTCCCACTTTGTAGTGAATGTACAAAATAATGTCCATTATTATGGGCTTCCCATCAGAATTTTGTGGAATGTCTCTGGTTTTTCATGACATTGGAAGGAGATTTGTTCTGCACACACCCAATAAGAATGACACATGGAGATACTATGTTGTTAAAGTGGTTGTAAACCTTTGTGGAGCTTTGTCAGAGAAAATACAGATTGCAGTCCTCCTGGAACTGAGCAATGGAACACAGGTGTGTAGGATTGGGACTAATCATAATCATATGCAATGTTGGGGAATTTTGGGACTTTAAATTAAGCACACAGTAATATGTGCCTCCATCCCTGGTTCAGGTAAACAAGAAAGAGGAAATTGGGACTTTAAATGAGGTTGTGAACTCGTAGGGGTGAAATGGATAGAATCATGTTTTAATATTGTAAATACATTGTATTGATACAACTCATGTAAAAAAGTAATATCATATTTATACACATGCACAATGGCAATGGCATCATAAATTCATGGATATATACATAATCAGCACATAGCAATAATGAATAGTAATATAAACTCATGTATGAACACATGTCAGCTTGGCAGCACAATTGGGGTTTAATCGGTTGGATTTTGATAAAAGGTGTATCTAGATATGATTCCTAATATGCACATCCTGATTTTCCGACACGTTTCATGTAAAAACACTTCCTCATGGGGCGGATGCTATAGGGTATCTATAAAAAAACACATAATAAAATTAAACCTCATATTGAAATGAGCACAACATCCAGAGGGCGCACATGCGGCACCCCCAAGCACAGATTGCCAGTTTCCATAGTATATTCAGAGTGATGGAAAGATAGGGTCTTCTAATTCCTGGTTGGGTCTGTAATGAATGGATGAAGTATCCATTAAATAATGAAAGTGAAATGAGACTAAGTACCCAGGTGGAAATGTAAGAAAAGTGAAAAACGTGCAAATGAGATGCCAAGAAGAAGCACCAACTGAAATAAAAGAATTGGGGTGATGAGAAAGCCCAAATAACCAAAGGAATGGTGTGAGCAAAGAAACAGAAGGTGACATACTGGGGAACAGTGTGATAAAATTGCATAGTAAGTTACCTTGAATATGTGCATAAAAGTAAAGTTCTACAGTGAACACAGCGTCTACACATGTGCAGCGAGAGGAATTGTGCCTGGGAAGTTGCCTTATGTACGCCCCTCCACAAAAGGGCTGCCACCAGCATCACGCTCGCACGGCATGTGTGGGGTGGGGCCCCAGCCTTGAACGTTGGACACCGCCGTGGCTGACACCAATTCCCCAGCTATGTCGGCCAGATGGAGAAATCTCGTGCTCCCGACATGACGCCCGGAAATAACGTCATGCATGGAGTTGGGGTGCGTGGCACTGATGCGCTGTGGTCACCCACCCGTTCCCTCCGCCCCCTCCAGGGCAGAAGGAAAGGGGACAAGGGAGGGCACACAGAGTGCATCGCAGCTCCTGGGAGTCAGACAAACATGACGGCCCAGAAATGTAATACCCACAACTAACCACCGGGGCTGCTAGTATGGTACAAAAAGCGCCGCCAGGTCTTGTGGACATTGTTTACACTGTTCCACGTGTATGGACCGATTGGGTTTTTTCTGGGTGGTTGGACCCTTACATAGATGGCAGGGGAACACTGCCTATCTAAAGTCAACTGCCTCTATTCCCAATGCATATACAATGTGGGGGAATTTTCAGAAAAGGGAAATTGGGACTTTAAATGAGGTTGTTAACTCTTAGGGGTGAAATGGATAGAATCATATTTTAATATTGTAAATAATGTAAATACATAGCATTAGTGCAACTCATGTAAAAAAATAATATCATATTTATACACATGCACAATGGCAATGGCATCATACATTCATGGATATATACATAATTAGCACATGTATGAACACATGTCAACTTGTCAGCACAATTGGCGTTTAATGGGTTGGATATTGATAAAAGGTGTATCTAGATATGATTCTTAATAGGCACATAGTTACATCCTGATTTTCCAACGCGTTTTGTGTAAAAACACTTCCTCAGGGGCGGATGCTATCTAGGGTATCTATAAAAAAACACAAAATAAAATTAAACCTAATTAAATGAGCACAACAGGAAAAGACAATATAGTCGACCCTGAGTACTCACATGCCACAGATAACAACGGTGTGTAGTGTATGTGGGACCAAGGCCAGAAAAGTGGTCTGTCCCGGGAGCTGAGGTAATCATAAGCCCTTTAACCAGAGGGCACACACGCACCCCCAAGCACAAATTGCCAGTCTCTTCTGGCCTTGGTCTCACATACACTACACACTGTTGTTATCTGTGGCATGTGAGTACTCGGGGTCATCTATATTATCCTTTACTGTTGATGAGTTTTTATTGCTATGTGCTGATTATGTATATATCCATGAATTTATGATGCCATTGCCATTTTGCATGCGTATAAATATGATATTACTTTTTTACATGAGTTATACTAATGCTTTGTATTTACATTATTAAAACATAATTCCATCTATTTCACCCCTACAAGTTAACAACCTAATTTAAAGTCCCAATTTCCCCTTTCTTGTTTACCTGAACCAGGGACAGAGGCACATATTACTATGTGCTTCGATTAAAGTCCCAAAACCCCCCCACATTGTATATGATTAATTGCAGAGTGTAATTGTCTGTATAAAAACAGTACTACTTAAAACATTGGTATCAGTTTTGAAAGGGATAGATTTGTCAACTTTTCTATTATTTGTGGCTGTACATACAGTTACATAATAAGCAGAAGACTTGTCTTTATTCCACAAGTATATGCTCTATACATTTACATTATTTACACTATTAAAACATGACTCTATCCATTTCACCCCTACGAGTTAACAACCTAATGTAAAGTCCCAATTTCCCTTTTCTTGTTGATCTGCAATTAATCAGGGTCTCACCACATTTAATACCTTATCCCACATACCCAATCTGTCAAGCGCCTGTGGTAGTGAGCCCTTGTAGATCGCAAACTCTGGGGTTCCCCAAGGCGTGGAGTCTAAGCACCAGCCAGCTTCTTCACCAAAGCCCCTGATGGTGGGGTTTGACTTGACAGCAAGCTGGAACCAGGTCGTGGCCCCCAGGTACACCCAGTTGAGGATGCTGAGACCACTTGCGTGTGCAGAGTACACACAGCAGGAGACAACAGGAAACCTAGGCGGCACAGGATACACAGGTAACAAGCGGCCGGGAGCTCAGAGAACTGTGAAGTTGCTCAGGCAATGTGGGCTACACTGAGCATGTCTTATATAGGTAAGCAAACTAGGAGGTGGGCCAGGAAGTGATATAAAAGCCCACAAAATAGCAGGCAACACCCACAGGTGAGCACAGCCAAACCACACATGTGAAAGGGATCATAGTAGAGAAAGCACTTCAGCAAGGAGGTAAGAATACACAAGCAGGAAACTGTAGACTAAATTGTGACATAATCCCCTTGAGCCCCAGAATCTGATACCTGACCTGCACAGTTGCCTGACAACAGAAACTGCAGAGATCCTACCACTCATTGCATCAAAACTAGGGCAATTCTTTCAGCAATGTTAAAAAGGATACGTTAACCTTTGTAATAAAAATAAATGCACATCTTTTTGCAGGTAAAGAAAATGTGTTTTGGTTAATTTTTTTACTAGGAGCCTGCAATGGAGGGCTCTGGCAGACTATCAGTGTAAGATGTCTGCTTGTACCTCATACAAGAAGGCAGTTACACAATGACAGGAAGAAACAGCCACAAAGTCTGTTGGTACTTGTATTTCTCCCATTCATAGAACTCTGAATGAACGACCTGGCCCAGTGGGCGGAGCCCCACACAGCCATTTTTTTAAATTGTGACAGCAAGTTCAGGGAGAAGATCCCTGTCTCGCTGTCACTAGAGGCATTAGATCAGGGAGAGGCTACATCAGTTAGAACATGTTACATGTTTCCAAAGGTGAACTTATCCATAAATTCATACAAAGAGTAGGACATTAATGAATAATAGACAGCTTGGAAAGGAAAAGTAGTTCTTGTAAAAGGGTATTTTTACTTTTCTGCTACACTGACCTAGAGACAAGCACAACACAAGGGGGAAATCACAATAAGCAGAAGGGTAGCTTACCAGTGCTGGCAAAGGCAATTTCCCGGTTGCGTTGTCCTGATCTGTATCTTAGAAATATATGTAGATTTTCCCTTTCCTGCTAAAAGGATCAAATTGATGGAAAATCTCTAAGGCTGCATTCACACTTTCACATAGCAGGAACAAGTATTCCTGCTTTCAATTTTGGTGAGCGATTTGCACGTGATCTTGCGTATTGCATAGGGCCAGTCCATTCACTTGAATAGGGTGCCCTATGCACGTTTGTTACCTGAAAAGAAGCTCCTGCTCTTTTCCAGCAACCAGCTTCACGTGGTTTTTAAAGGAGCAGTTTACTGCGACTACTGCTTGATCTTGGATGAAGGGAAGATTCTGGACAGCCGCACTCAAAATGACCAAACCTATGAATAAATTACTCTAATTAGAATTAGTTGATAGGTGAAGTGGGTTGATTAGTGTATAGCTAACATGTGTGGTTAAATGTGAGAGCACCACTAAGTATAAGTATCATAGGTTTGGGTCACATGTTTAATGTTGCAGTTAATGTTTGTGGTTCTTTAGCTAAAAATAAGCACTTTTGAAAGTGTGAAACGCGTCAGCTCCTGTGATCCGTTGTTTGCTGTGGCTTGTACTTTTTGGATTATTACCTCCTTTTTTTAATAAAGGCATTTGATTTTGAGTGCGGCTGTCCAGAATCTTCCCTTCATCCAATTACATATGCTTAGCCAGCACCTGCTGTTCCTGTTCTGAGGAGAGCTACATTTCCAGACACCCTTCCTAGAGCGGCATCTCTCTTCCCCTTGCTCCTGGACTTTGCACATTTCTTTTGCCAGCCTGGAGGCTGTTTGGATCTCAACTCTTACATATAATCACCATTTTTTGGTCATTATCCTTGTGGAAGCTTGCCTAAATATGGAGAACATTACATCCACCCCACCCAAAGCAGAACCCGCATTCAGCAGAACACTCACTGCGCCATCAGACAATCCTCTGCGATTGAATATGCGGACGAATACCCTTCAACCCTCTGACGATAAAGAAGTGTCTTTAATACGTCTTTTTAGGAAATTGGAAAATCTGATGGCCAGAGAAATAAGGTCTTTTTGGGACATAAGCTTTTTGACAGAATTCATCTCTTTGATGCAGATTCCACGGGGCTTAAGGATTAAGAAATTCCCCACATCGGACCTGTTTGATGAAAGTCTGAAAAAAGAGTGGACCGATACACTGTCAACATGTTCCTTTAAACTCATGGACATTATTATACTATCTAAAAAGAAAGAACTAGAGAGTTTACAAACAGAAATGTCCGTGATACAAAAAATACCTTTCTACCATACAAAACCACGCTGGTTTTTCAGAGTTGGATGGCCGTCTAAATAAAAAACTGGATAAAGTGGAAAGAAGTGTCATAGACAACAAAAGAGGAAAGAAAGACTAGGGACCATATGGACTATGAAAATAACAATATCTACACATGGAAAAAAAAATAATTCTTCTCGGGTCGGTCCCGGAAGCATCAAATAAAACAAGTCAGTTTTTCTGACCAGGAAAGGAAACCAGTTAATGACACTTTAGCCACCAAGGCTTCAGACTGGATTCACCAAAAAAAACTAAAAAGAAACAACCCACAAAAAGTTGAGGAGAGAAGGAAGAAGGCATAAATACACCAAAAAACAATCACTATTCATTGCGAGGCAAAGCCCAGCGATCATTTCCAATGTGATTAATATTTCTAAAAGGATCTTGAATGATGATGAAACAAACCTACTTTCAAGGAGGACTTAACTTTTGTCCAAACAGATATTTTGATCTCTTTGGGACACTGTTGGATGTCAACAAATTTTCACGTAGTTTGACCCTTAAAAAACATTATTTTGATTTCCCGTCTGACAATGCTGATACCGATTTGGGTGCCATGGATGCAGGTGGGTCATCTCCCCCTTCTCCTTGTTTATTCACTGAGGTTTGCGCCATGCAGGATCTGGTGGATTTGGCCTCAGGGTCAGGTCCCTGCCCCCTGGATCCCACCAATGAACTTAGTAACATCTCATTTAAATTGAGATCAGACTTTTACACGATGGCATCGAGGGGCAAGGATCTTGACCTTTTTCAAAAGCTTGTGGAGAGGAATTTGACTCACCTGGCTCGGCCTCGGGGCTGTCAATCCAATCCCATGGTAGATAATCTTTCTTTTGCAGAGAGAAAAGCTCTTAAATCATTAGCCTCTGATTGTAACATTGTCATAAGAAAGGCTGATAAGGGGGGCTCTGTGGTTGTGTTAGATTCTAGTACATATAAAGATGAAGCTTTGCGTCAGTTATCTGACACCAACACTTACCACGAGCTTAGAGCAGACCCCACATCCTCGTTTAAGAAAGAGCTGTCCTCCCTTTTAGATAGGGCAATACATGCAGGCATTTTTTCATCAAAGGAAAAGGATTTGTTCATCCTGGAGTGCCCAATTATGCCAGTATTCCACCATTTGCCAAAAGTCTACAAGGGGCTAAGTCCCCTTGTGGGCAGACCTATCGTTGCAGGAATAGGCTCTTTAAACGAGCGTCTTGGTGAATGGATGGACAGTCAGTTGCAACCTTTAGTTGCTGGGCTATTAATTAAATTACAGGATTTTCAGTGGAAACATAACTACAGATGGATAACGTGCACATGTGACAAGCTTGTATTCAAGCATTCCTCATGCTTTGGGTATGCAGGCTGTCGCTTTTTTTCTCAAAGAGTCTGGTAAATTTTCATTAGTTCTTCAATAATTTATTCTTCAGTCTTTGGATTTTCTGTTGACACACAATTTTTTTGTTTGACAGAGGCTATTATCTGCAGAAATGCAGCGTCTCTATGGGGGCCAAATTTTCGCCCTCATTTGCCAACCTTTACATGGGTTGGTGGGAGAAGAGACACATTTTTGGACATGATAGCCCCCGTCGCACAGACACCATACTTTTCTATCGCTACATAGACAATCTCCTATTTATTACTTCAGATGATAAGGTTCAATTGGACACATGGCTTGCCTATCTAAATGAGAATGATCTCAACCTGAGATTCACAGGGAATCTCCAGGAAGTTTCCATTGAATTTTGTTCAGCTATCAGGAATAAATAATATGGTGGTTATCGGTCTGTACAGGAAGCCAACGGCTACCAATGCGCTGCTAAGAGCCGATTCTGCACACACAGGACACTCCATCAGTGGTGTACCACTCGGCCAGTTTCTTAGGTTGAAACGTCTGTGTAGTACACACTGGACGACTTCAACAAAGAGGCTATTGATATGGTCCATAGATTTAAAGACAGAGGCTATCCCATCAAAACTATAAACAAAGTCTTTTCGGCAACCAATAGAATTACTAGGGAATCTTTGTTAACTGAAAACAAATTTAAAAATGCCAATAAGTACTCTTTGTGTAGGGACAATATTCCCATTTTTTCAACACCATTAAGCACAGAGTTTGACAAAATCAGCAGCACAGTCAAAAAATATCTGCCCATCCTGTTCAATGACCCGATGTACAGTGAAATCCTCTCAAGGGCACCTACCTTCGGGGGTCTCTTTCACAGAGTTTATGTACTAGTGAACACTTGGGTTCCAATTGGCTGCATTTCAAAGGAAACTATAAATGCGGTATGAAGGGTTGCGACTATTGTCACTACATTAAGAAAGGCCAGGGTGTATGTTCGAGTGCTACGGGTACATTTTTTTACAGCACATCATCTATCAACTGCAATACAAAGTTTTTAATATATGTGATTACCTGCGATTTGTGTCACATTCAATATGCGGGTCGCACCACACGTCGGTTAAAAGATAGGTTATATGATCACCTGTATGATATTGAAAAAAAACAAATCCACAAATGTAGCTAGACACTGGAACCTTGTTCACCACAAGGATGTCACAAGCCTTTCCATACAAGGTGTTGAAAGGACAGTGACTCCAAGGAGAGGAGGAGACAGGTTCAGAACACTTTGCAAACGCAAAGTGTTCTGGATATTTATGTTACACACCAGAATTCCCACTAGTATGATTGATGGAGTTATTTAGAAGTATTTTCTCCACTCCTATATCTTTTGGTACGCTTTTTGCCACACAATTGTCCATCTCTCTTCAGGGTTCATATCAATTTTTGTTCTGTCACTACACGTCCATATAGTAGTTTTGTTTATTCCATCTATTAGTGAGATCACCATTGACATACCGATTTGTTATGTTTTTTACGTCTTTTACATTTTTCAATGGGTTTAAGATTTAGTTCTCTTCTTGTTTCTACATATGGATGTGTGCTGGCTAAACATTGATATTGATATACCCTTTAATATGTGTTGTTTTGTAGACAGCTTTAGGATGCACAGTTTTGTTTGGACACATGAGGGCATGTTTAAGTATATCATACATATGTTTATATAGTGTTCATAGTACTTATCCTCATGCCTCCAATCCTGCTTTACGTTTTGCTGTCTTTTCTTTTGGACAGGATATTGGATATGCTGCTTTCCTTCCTCCTTTTTGCACTCCTTTCCCATCAGTTTGCTGTTAAAATGTTGTTCATATATAACAGGCTTTTTACAACTTACCAGAATTCCTATAGGGTTACATTTTGAGTGGGATGTTCCCCACTATTATGATTGATGGAGTTATCTAGAAAAATGTCTTCTCCACTCCTATATCCTTTGGTATGCTTTTTTCCTCACAATTGTGCATCTCCCTTCAGGTTTTATATCTATATATATATTTTTGTCCTATCACCACACGTCCATATAGTTGTTTTGTTTATTCCATCTATGGGGGAGATCACCAAGTTGTGTTTTTTGCTTTTTTAATTTTTTTTACATTTTTAAGGGGTTTAAGTTTCAGTTCTATTCTCCTTTCTACATATGGATGTGTGCGGGCTCAACATTGATATTGATATGCCCTTTAATATGTGGACTTGTTTTGTAGACCGCTTTAGGATACACAGTTTTGTTTGGACACATGAGGGTACGTTTATGGTTGAATATTTTTGTATTATTATTTTCGTACATACATAAACAAGTACATTTCGTCTGTATAACCAAGTCTTTATAACATAGACATATAAATATGGGATGGGGGGGGGGGGGGATTGATTCAGAGGGGAGGTGGGAATGGGATGGGGTGAGGGTAAAGGGAAGCAAAAACAGAAAGGGGTTACAAACCATCCCTTCTAAAGTGCATACGCATCAAAATGCAATATTGAACATATTTGTAACTTAGGAACAGATTCCTTCAATAAACATGCTTGTCTCTGCGCAGTGCCATCTCTCTATGGGCACTGCCCAGATCATGACCTATATATATACACATCTCTGTCCTCTGGGGGAAAGTGGTGAGTGGGTCGGGAGGGGTAGCCCCGGGGAGGGAGATGGGGGGGGGCAGCTCAACTCGTGTCTATCCGTGGTGGACAAGTCTATAGTCTTTCCTACTTGTGAGTACCTCCTGAACATTACTCAAATCTGTAAGTTGTCAAGGAATTGATCAGATGTGGAGTGGTGGCGCCATAGGGACCACAAAGCGCTAAATTTGTCATATTTGTCTTCTGTTTTTGCTTGCATCTCCTCCATAAGCATTGTATCATTTAGGATATTCACCCACCCTGATATAGGGGGGGTGGATTCCTTTTTCCAATAAAGAGATATATTATGTCTGGCTGCTGAGAGAATGAATCTCAAGAGACTCTTCTTTTGAGACTGGATTGGGCCTGGTAAGATGGATAGGAGAGCAATCAGGGTAGAGGGGGATAATGAAGACTGATACATATAGTTGTAAATTTTAAAGATTTTGTCCCAAAATGGGTGTACCTTGATGCAGTCCCACCATATATGGATGTAGGATCCCTTTCCTCCGTGACATCTCCAGCAGGTATCTGTCGTAGCGGGGAACATCCTGTGTACCGAGGATGGAACTCTGTACCACCTTGAGATCAATTTATAGTTCTTCTCCTGTGTGAATCCCGACCTGGACGCTTGGTGGGTGTGAATGAAGGAGGTATTCCACTGAGCTGGGGAAATCTCCACGTCCAGATCTCTAGCCCATTTGTGGGTATATGCCGGAAGATACTCACACAGGTGGAGATGAATATCCTTATATATAAGTTATAAAGTGTGCCTGGGGGTCTGAGAGAGATTACACATATCCTCAAAGCTAGTGAGTTGTCTGTGGACCTGGCCTGACAGGTGCAGTGATCTGCTAAGATGATTCAGGGAGAGTGTAGATAGCCAGTCAGTGTTGACAGGGACCCGTGGATCCGAAAGTGGTCTAAATTGGCCCGTGGATGGGTGAACAAATTGGTAAGCTGTAGGCCACTTGGTCTCTAGAGAGGGAGGAGGATAGGGCTGCATTATCAAATAAAGAGGTGAGAGGACTTGGGTCAGAGGAGAGGGCAAACTTACTGGCCTTATTATACCATAGAGTGAGAACTGCTGTTGTCAATGGGGAGACCCCTTGCAGTGTACGGAATTTGGCATTGTAACCCCACAAAAGGGCTCTCAGGTCAACGTGGGCCATGTCTTGTTCAATAGAGATTGAGGGTTTAAGCAGGAGCCTCGGGAACCTTTCAAGTAATCTGGAGAATAGTGATGAGCAATGGTATGTTTGAAAGTCCGGGAGGCCTATGCCCCCCTTGTCTCTGAGGGCACAGAACATTATGTTTAAGTCTGGGAGGATGGTGTTGCCAGATGAATTTGCCCACCATGGTGCGGAGGGAGAGAAAGAAAGCTTTGGGAAGTAGAATGGGTAGTGTCTAAAATAAATATAATGTTTTAGGCAGGATGTCCATTTTTATAACATTCATTCTCCCCCTCCAAGTGAGTTTGAGATTGTGCCAGGATTCAAGGGAGCGTCTAATTGGGGTCAGCAGTGGGCTGAAATTTAGGGGGTAAATGTCTTGCATGTCCCTGGGAATCTCTGTACCTAAATATTTTACCGAGCGCGATTGCCATCTAAAGGGAAACCGTGTTTTAGAGATGTTTAGTTTGAAATTACTATGTGTACCAAATCTATCAAGCTCTGTTAAGATGGCAATGTTAAACACCTCCGAGGATTCCCCATTAGCTGAGACTCTCGAAGAGGGACGTGAATACAGGGACATGATTTTGGAAATCATCCGTGGGCCTATGGCTATTTGCTGCAGTGATGCTCGTAGAAATGGCCAGCTGACCCTATCAAACTATTTTTCAGTGTCACACGCCAGCAAGCAGGTTGGGATGTTGCTTGATTTGGCATGTGAAATGAGATGGAGCGTTTTCGTAGTGTTGTCCCTGGCTTCACATCCTGGTATGAAACCCACTTGATCACTGTGAACTATAGAGGGGAGAAGGGGGGCAAGGCAAGTGGCCAGGATTTTGGAATAGAGCTTCAGGTCGACGTTCAATAGGGATATGGGGCGGTAGTTACTGCATTGTGTATGGTCTTTTCCCGGTTTAGGGATCACAACTATTTGGGCCTGAAGGAGTTGAAGAGACAGAGGATGGGTATCATCCACCTCTTCAAATGCCTTTGCCATGATTGGGGCCAATTGTTGGGCAAATTTTTTGTAGAATAGGGGGGTATATCCGTCTGGGCAGGGCCGATCCTAGGGTCACAGACGCCTGGGTGCAGAAATTTTTCTGGCGCCCCCACATGGGCGTGGTCATCTTACCAACTCCTTCCCTTTACAAAATGTTTCTATGGCAACTACTCAAACACAGAGATGCTCCCCTAAGAAGTCTTCGTTACCTTGGGATCCTCCCATGATCTCTTAACCATAAAGAAAATACAAGAGATGGTCAGAGACTGCAGACATGATACAAGAGATGGTCAGAGACTGCAGACATGATACAAGAGATGGTCAGAGACTGCAGACATGATACAAGAGATGGTCAGAGACTGCAGACATGATAAAAGAGATGGTCAGAGACTGCAGACATGATACAAGAGATGATCAGAGACTGCAATCATAGTAGAGAAGATGGTCAGAGACTGCAGACATAATACAGGAGATGGTCAGAGACTGCAGACATAATACAAGAGATGATCAGAGACTGCAGACATAATACAAGAGATGATCAGAGACTGCAGACATGATACAAAAGACGGTCAGAGACTGCAATCATAGTAGAGGAGATGGTCAGAGACTGCAGACATAGTACAGGAGATGGTCAGAGACTGCAGACATAGTACAGGAGATGGTCAGAGACTGCAGACATAGTACAGGAGATGGTCAGAGACTGCAGACACAGTACAGGAGATGGTCAGAGACTGCAGACATAGTACAGGAGATGGTCAGAGACTGCAGACATAGTACAGGAGATGGTCAGAGACTGCAAACATAATACAGGAGATGGTCAGAGACTGCAGACATAGTACAGGAGATGGTCAGAGACTGCAGACATAATACAGGAGATGATCAGAGACTGCAGACATAATACAGGAGATGATCAGAGACTGCAGACATAATACGGGAGATGATCAGAGACTGCAGACATGATACAAGAGACGGTCAGAGACTGCAATCATAGTAGAGGAGATGATCAGAGACTGCAATCATAGTAGAGGAGATGGTCAGAGACTGCAGACAAAATACAAGAGATGGTCAGAGACTGCAGACATAGTACAGGAGATGATCAGAGACTGCAGACATAGTACAGGAGATGGTCAGAGACTGCAGACATAGTACAGGAGATGGTCAGAGACTGCAAACATAGTACAGGAGATGGTCAGAGACTGCAGACATAGTACAGGAGATGGTCAGAGACTGCAGACATAGTACAGGAGATGGTCAGAGACTGCAGACATAGTACAGGAGATGGTCAGAGACTGCAGACATGATACAAAAGACGGTCAGAGACTGCAATCATAGTAGAGGAGATGGTCAGAGACTGCAGACATGATACAGGAGATGGTCAGAGACTGCAGACATAATACAAGAGATGATCAGAGACTGCAGACATAGTACAGGAGATGGTCAGAGACTGCAGACATAGTACATGAGATGGTCAGAGACTGCAGACATAGTACAGGAGATGGTCAGAGACTGCAGACATAGTACAGGAGATGGTCAGAGACTGCAAACATAGTACAGGAGATGGTCAGAGACTGCAGACATAGTACAGGAGATGATCAGAGACTGCAGACATAGTACAGGAGATGGTCAGAGACTGCAGACATGATACAAAAGACGGTCAGAGACTGCAATCATAGTAGAGGAGATGGTCAGAGACTGCAGACATGATACAGGAGATGGTCAGAGACTGCAGACATAATACAAGAGATGATCAGAGACTGCAGACATAGTACAGGAGATGGTCAGAGACTGCAGACATAGTACAGAGATGGTCAGAGACTGCAGACATAGTACAGGAGATGGTCAGAGACTGCAGACATAGTACAGGAGATGGTCAGAGACTGCAGACATAGTACAGGAGATGGTCAGAGACTGCAGACATAGTACAGGAGATGGTCAGAGACTGCAGACATGATACAAAAGACGGTCATAGACTGCAATCATAGTAGAGGAGATGGTCAGAGACTGCAGACATGATACAAGAGATGGTCAGAGACTGCAGACATAGTACAGGAGACGGTCAGAGACTGCAATCATAGTAGAGGAGATGATCAGAGACTGCAATCATAGTAGAGGAGATGGTCAGAGACTGCAGACATAATACAGGAGATGGTCAGAGACTGCAGACATAGTACAGGAGATGATCAAAGACTGCAGACATAGTACAGGAGATGATCAGAGACTGCAGACATTATACAAGAGATGATCAGAGACTGCAGACATGATACAAGAGACGGTCAGAGACTGCAATCGTAGTAGAGGAGATGGTCAGAGACTCCAGACATAATACAGGAGATGGTCAGAGACTGCAGTTCCTATGGACATTAGTAGATAATGGCCGATCGGCCCTCTAACCTGACCCAGCGATACAGCAACGGTTACTCTGATGAGTAGTCTGCTCACTCTGAATTGCCTGTTGCGACTCCACTGGGTAGCACCCAGATCTGTATTCTGGCAATGACTCCATTCCTTTCTCCACCTGGGATGGTGCCAGGCTGTGTGACTTTCACTCTGGTGGCACAGGGCAGCGGGTTCTCTCTCTGATGGTGTTCTCTCAGCACTGCCCTCTCCCTCTGGAGTCCTGGGTGTACTTCCCTGAAAGTTTCCATGTTGCAGTGGGGCTGCCAGTCCTCAGGACTACATGTCCCACAATCCTCTTCTCTGCTCCTTTTTCTATTCTATTTCTTCCCTGGCTGAAATGAAGGCGAGGGAAGAAACATAGTGGGCAGCTGTGCTGGCCAGCGCCACTCACTAGTACAGCAGTGCACGTGAGAAGGAGGGGGAGGGGGGAAAGAAGAGCCCGCAGCTGCAGTGGCGTCACTAGGGTTGGTGTCACCAGGTGCGGTATGACATGGTGTACCGCCCCCCCCCCCCCCTTCCACCAACTATAGTCACCCCTTATTACAGACCCCCCTCCACTAAGTATAGACCCCTGCGTCAGTGCAGACCCCCCACGAAGTATAAACCCCTCCCTCAGTACAGATCACCCTCCATTAGTACAGACCCCCCCTGGACCACAATTTCAGACCAATCTCGCAGTTAGGGTCAGAGTCTAACAGCGTCTGGGAGAGAAGGATATAGTCTATTCTGCTGTATGATTTATGAGCCGGAGAGTAGTATGTGTAATCTCTCTCAGTTAAATGCGTGAAACGCCAGGTAGCCACTAGGGACATGTCTTTCAGTGTGGCACGTATGTTGGTTAGTGAGGATGGTGGCATGTGAGACCTACCGGAGTCCATCCTCGGCACAAGAGGAACATTTAGGTTGCCCCCCAGGATCAAGTTGGGTGTTCCAAAGCTTTTTAGGCGGCTAGTCACGGAGGAAAGGAATCGATGTTGGTTCTGGTTAGGGAGATAAACATTGGCAATCGTTAGTACAGTTTGTAAGTATTGCAATTTCAGAAATAAAAACCTGCCTTTAGGGTCTACGTAACTATCCAGCACTTTAGGATTAAAGGAGCTGTGAAAGCCACTGAGACCCCTTTCGTTCTGGCTAAGGGGTTAGTGCTGTGGAAAAAGGTTGTGAAGCGTTTGTCTGGAAGTGGTGGGATCTTGTCAGTTTTGAAATTAGTTTCTTGAAGCATTAATATGTGAGTTTTGGCTTTGTGGAAGTGATGTAAGATCTGCCTACGCTTTTCAGGGGTATTAAACCCTCTACAATTGAGAGAGGATATCTTAATTCTTAAGGGGGCAGCCATAGTAAGGGAGTTTCTAAAGTAGTGAATTTGTTTGTCGCCCGCTTTGGGCTACAGATAGAGAGGATATGCGTGTTTTGCAGAGCTGCTTTGGGGGGGAGAGACAGGAAGGGGTAGGATGTAAGTCAAGGGGGAAAAAAAAAAAAAAAAGGGGGGGGGGGGGGGTTATGTGCATTGAGACAGGGGTGTAAGCCACTTCACTCAGTGGCAAGCATGTGTGGAGTTATGCTGCCACTAAGGTTGTTGGGAAGAGGGTATGTTTGTTTAAGTATATCATACATATGTTTATATAGTGTTCATAGTACTTATCCTCATGCCTCCAATCCTGCTTTGCGTCTTCCTGTCTTTTCTTTTGGACAGGACACGGAAAACGGAGATGCTGCTTTCCTTCCTCCTTTTTGCACCTCTTTCCCATCAGTTTGCAGTTTGCAATATTGTTCATGCATAACAGGCTTTTTACAACTTTTTGGTTGTTGTGGCTTGTTCCCATGTAATATGCGTGCAATTTTCATGCAGGTTACTGGTATTATTTTAGTTTTTTTGTCTTTATGCAATTTTTTAATGTGATTTTTTCATACAATTTTGTCTGGGGTAGATTTTAATATGCTATATTTCTTAGGCCTCATGTACACGAGGTGCTGTTAAACGCGCGTTCAGAGGCAGTTGGACACTTTTTTCAACTGCCCCTGAACGCATTCAATGTTATCCTATGTGTCCATGTACACAGTCTTGTTTTTTCAGACACTTTTCTTTTCCTTGTTTCAGACGCAAAACGCATCTAAACGTGGCTAAACGTGGCACCCGCGTTTAGACGCGTTTGCGTTTATAAGCCTTTTTAAAGGAACCCAATTTTTTGGACCAGAAAACTCAGAAATATGATGGTAAACCATAAAAAAATACTAGAAAAATTGGTTTAAAATGTCGTAATTAGTTTAGATAGTTCATAGAGCATATATACTCACTGATGCATACATGTTTGTGAAATGCATACATGTTTGTGAAATATTCAACGGACATTCACTGTGCCATCAATGGATGGGTCCAATATCAACGAGCTCTGATTCTGGAGCTCTCACGCAATTTGCAACGACGTTGCTGCCTCATCAAGAGCAACATCAGGAGTATTTCCTGACATATATTCAATATGGGATCCATTTCCAAAAAAAAAAAAAACACAGAAAGAGAGGCAAATGTAAGTGTAAAACTGCTCTCTGCTGCTGCTGCTCACTCTGATCAAAATGGCAGAAATAGTTAATACATGCTTTCTGAGCTTGGGGTGGGTCTATATGATGTTATCTTTACAAACGCTTATAGACGCAAACGCGGCTAAACGTGGCATCAAAACGCGCTTTTTTAAACGCAGGTTTCTGCTTTTTAAAACATGCGTTCAGCAGAGTTTGCATCTGCGTCTCGTGTGCATGGGGCCTTAGTATATCAACATACATTTCTTAGTGAATATAACATCCAGTCCTGCCTCATTTGTCTCTGTGTCTTTCTATAGTTGTCCATTTCAAGTACACATATGCTCACACCATGGTTTCTAAGGTGTAGTGACCCCAATATATTTTTATGTGGAAAAAACTTTTGAGCCAAACAAATACGGACACTTAGATAAAGATAGATATATAGACACGGAGGCATAATTAAATCTAGTGCATATATTTGTGATATTTTTTTATAATATCCAATGTTTTTAAATTCAAGGTTTTAGTAATATGTGTGTTTTATGTACATTTAATTATGTATGAAATAGTATAAGAATTTTATAGGTAGTAGCCATTTTCTTAATAGTCTACATCTAGAAGACACTTCTATTTATATATATATATATATATATATATATATATATATATATATATATATATATGAGTCATAATCATTTTTAGTAATAATTTTACTAATGAAGTTTTCATATTTATATATAGGCCATAGGCACAAGACAACCTCTTGAATGCATTTGCATCCTTTGTTTAATACGTGTCTTTGTAGATGTCTGGTTATTGGCATTTTCATGCTCCCATATTTTCATATGTAGTTTTTTGTTATATATCCATGCACATACATGTCTATGCTCACATGCTTAGTGTTCCTTACCTGGAGATACGCATGTTTATATGGACATTTGTTCCTTTACCATTACATCATTCCACTTCACATTTTTCACCTTTTTTCACATTATTTTGACGGTAGTTCACATCTCCATTTATAATACATATCCTCATTTCATATTCTACACTATATAAATGCCTATATGGATATGTTTTATATTGAGTATTTTTATTCTAACACATATGCACTTTGGTTTAATATCCAACATTAAGTATTTTTCATTTTTTGATTATATTCAATGGATGTTTCATTAAATGTTTTTGGGTCTTTGCAGATAGCATCTTCCAAACATATATATATATTTTTTTTTTTTTTTTTAATGCACATCCACTTTTACACATTTATTTATTTTTGTTTTTATCTTTTAGAATACTTAGTGGTGCTCTCACATTTAACCACACGTTAGCTATACACTAATCAACCCACTTCACCTATCAACTAACTCTAATTAGAGTAATTTATAAATAGGTTTTGGTCACATGTTTAATAGATATCAGTGTGTATATATTGCAGTTAATGTTTGTGGTTCTTTAGCTATGAATAAGCACTTTTGAAAGTGTGAAACGCATCAACTCCTGTGATCTGTTGTTTGCTGTGGCTTGTACTTTTTTGATTATTACCTCCTTTTTTTAATAAAGGCATTTGATTTTGAGTGCAGCTGTCCAGAATCTTCCCTTCATCGAATTACCTATGCTTAGCCAGCACCTGCTGTTCCTGTTCTGAGGAGAGCTACATTTCCAGACACCCTCCCTAGAGCGGCATCTGTCTTCCTCCTACTGCCTGATCTTGACGTGTAACAATCGCAGCAGAATCACATTGTGTTTGGGGTGCCATTAAAGGGTAATGGCATCCAAATGTGCAGCGTGTTGGCTGGCCCGAGGCTTTGCAACTGAAGGGTAGGTCCAGAAGTATTGGGGCCTGCCGATCCAGGGGTGGTCCTGTGCTGTCTTGCCTGCGGGAATAAGCCAAGCGACTGGAGGATCCAGGGGAGGACTTTTCCAGGAGAGGACCGACAAACAAGGCTGGTATCTCTGGAGGAGCTTGGAGACTCAGTTGCAGGAAGCATCCAGTATCACCTACCACACAGTACCACCGGACTGGATGAAAGAAACTGGTACTGTGTGACAGTTCTTTAATTTCTCAACAAGCTGATGGTTGTACCTTCCTGTGGCAGAGGATTGCACAACGATCCCGTTATACTGACAAGTCTGTGGCAGAGACTTTAACCGAGCATCTCAACGGCTGCTAGGTCAGTGAGAGAGGCCTATCCGGTGACTGCTAGATCCAGCCTGAGGAAGCTGTTTGTCCTCTGGATCAAAGAAATACCTCTAACCTGCAATTACAAGGTACCTGAATTCCCCTTAACCCTCTACCCCTCTATTGCAAAATTCTTGTTCTTTCAAATAAATCTTTGGAAAAAAGGACTAAGTCTCGGAGCCAATATTCTTGATCAACTTCACAATGGGGCCCCTAGGACGGAAACAGTGAACAGGTGAGGTAGCGGTAAGCCCAACACAAACCAGCAGCTCCTTCGAGGGTCAGTGCTATATGGAGTAGAGATATTATCTCACTGTAGTGATGAATGAACTTTAAGAGATAATTGGTCATCCCAAGAAACCTTTGCAGTCCATGTTTTTCCTCTGGAGCAGGCATTTGATGGATGGCTTTGTTTTTTTCTGGGTCAGGCTTAACACCTTTATCTGTGAGAACGTGTCCAACATATGGCACCTCTGAGACCCTGAAGCGACATTTGGTAGGGTTGAGCTGCATATTAATGGCTCTAATACAGTCTAGTACACATTTAAGTCATTTGGCATGTCCCTC